>PVJX010002022.1:0-141128 GCA_004027295.1 Dolichotis patagonum
GCAGACTTTTGATCCAAACAGCCCAGGCCACTCTAGGGGTCCGAGAGTTTTGGGTCCCAAAGAGACAGCCTGAGATGCTGCTTTCTGGGAGAGTTCCTGGGGGTGAAGGTCGGGGCTACGGGCCCAAACAGACCGAGTCTATTCTTTTTAAGCTCTTGAATGCAATCCACACATAACTAATACCTTTCAGAGAGTCAGGAGTAGTAATATCCACAGGTTTTCAATCTCTTATACATCTTAATCCATAGGTAAATCATAATTGTCCTGAGTGTCTCCTCCCGCATTTCCACCTCTCACTATGGGACCACACCTTAATTTCACCATTCTGCATTTTCTTGGCCTATAGTAATGATGTCTGCGTCTTTGATCAGTTTCTCCTCCCCATACTTTCCTTTTTGTGGAGACATTATTGTGCTTCTTATCTCTCTCCTTTTTCACTTGTTTGATTCAATTTGTATTCTTAGTTTCTAGTTACTATTCACATGCCCTAGTGTGCATAACTGTAACTTTGTTTTCTCATTTTTCAATTAAACTTTTATTTTAACCTTCATTCCACTTTGTAATGAAATATTTAATTTTACCAATTCAAAATAAATTCAGTCAAATTTATTATTTTATTATGGGTTTATAGTTCAATCATTTAAATGTACTTCTAATTTTTTTTCTCACTTTCCCAGAATGAATTTAATTAAGTTATAAGATCTTCCAAGCACACTTGTTGCCAGAGGGCCATTGTTATACGTCAATCTCTAGAATTTTTAGAATATAAAATGTATCTAAAGTCTTATGTATGAGCACAACAAAGACAAGATGAATTGTATTAAAAATACACAGTTCTCTTTATCTTGTCTATAGGTGCCAATGTGCTACTAATATGTGAGTGACACTTTGAAGAGAATGCCAGTGGAAGTATTTCAGGTTCTCCTGGGCAAGACATGTGGCAGCTCAAGTACATGTTTCAGTTATTTTCTGCAGATCATCATTTAAAGATAATAGTTCTCAGAAACCTCTTTACTCTGCGAACACATTGTGAGTGGTCTCTAAGTTTCAAATTCAACGTCAAAACCTATGTCTTTGTAATGATATTTATATTCTCCATCATCAGGATATGTGTTTCTGTCTCAATTGAATTCAGGTACTGAGTGCAAACTATCTTTATTCTTGGAGTCTAAACCCAAAGAAATTCAGATTGGGAAAGTGAAAACAGTAAATGTATAAGCATGTACACAAGTTATTTTCTGACACATTAGATTTTCCTTCCAAAGTATATATATCTCTCTCTCTCTCTGTTCCCACAATTTGGCTCCTAGAAATACAAAATGTGGTATCTTTGTCTTTGTCTTTAACCTGACAATTTTTCTCTTGTAAATGGTGGTCCTGCATACTGCATCCTGAGTTTCAATGAGCATGTGGGTAATCAGAAAAAAGATTTTACAATTAATATTTCTCTGGCTTTTTCTTTTATTTTCTAAAATAATTAGAAACAAGGCTTTTTCACCTAGGGCACTACTGCCCTAGAGCTCACTTAATTCTATATTATCCTGTACCTCCTGTGGCTCAGGGCCACGCTGCGTGCCTTTTACTCTGTGATATGATAGGGTTCGGATATTATCTTTCTAACCTCTTGCAGAAGCTCTTGCTGCTTAAAGATTCAGGGCATTCATATTAGAATTTTAAAGTGGACACTGATATAACAAGACATAATTGATTCATTTTTCAGGCTAGACAGGTAAGATGAGAATTTTCAAACTACATAAAACCAGTTATATAACTTTAAATACCTATTCAGTTTAAGGGTATGGAAGACTTGACAGTGAAGAAGAATAATAAAAAGGGCAATGTTTTTGTATTTACAGTTAGCAAAGGATGTATCTGTTAAGTTAGATTTTAAGAATATTAATCTTAAGGTTCATCAGATTAGTCATGAGACCAATATGATTTTTCACAGGGAGACAGTTGAACCTGTGAACAGATGTAAAAGAAGAGGAAAACAAAAACAAAAACAAACTAAAAAATGGAATAAAACCCACAGAAAACACCATACTTTCAACACCAAGTAGTGTTTTGAATGAAACATTTACATTCTGCTATAATCTTTGTCACTGTCAACCCAGAAGTTGATCATCATCCCAGCTTATCCACTGAAGAAATAACAGAATCTTTAGTCTTCCTTTCCTCCTTAATTCCTGGCACCCTTATGGGATACTTACCATCCACTAGAGAATCCAGCCAGTACCCAAGAGATTCATTACCATATATCTGCTGATTGACTCACCTCTAACTTTAAATTCCCTTCCCAGTGTTAGCACTTAGCTCAATGGGTCAATCAGAACTGTTCCACTCTTAAAAAGTGAATTGTATTGACCACAAACTTCTATTATTATTTTAACTTAAAGAAAGAAATTAATCCATCTCTTAGTATATATTTGTAATCTTTAAAATTCCCTTATTGCTCCAAAGCAGATCTCTTGATGGAGGGTTTTTTTCCTTAATCTCTTCCCAAAGTTTTGATGTTTCATCCAATTCAAATACCCTCTTTTTAGTGTCTTCATATTCTTTGTCCTGTGCAGCAGCACTCCTGTCTAAAAAAGTGTGCATTTTAGTTGGTGTTCAAATGTCCCATTTCCACATCTAAACATACATCTCTATGGTTACTCATCACCAAATCATGCAAACTCTTAGTCAACATTGGCATTCTTCATAATCAGTGTCTTCCTTGTTGCTTTAAAGGATTTATTCTGAATATCCTCCATTGTCCTGAAATTCCTGAACTCTACTCTCCTTCCTTATTTTAGCATATAATTTCTTCTTCTTACTTCACAGAGAAAATAGGTATTTACTTCAATAACTTCCTTTAACAACTCTATAATTTCTTGTGCTCTCATTTTTTTCCTTTTCTCTCTTGATAAGGCATCTCCCATCTTTACTACAGCTGCCACGTTTACCTTTGTTTTAGGTAACATGAATTGTCTTAGACTGCTGCAATTTATTCTTCTCCCTTTCCTCCTTCAATCCTTTCTCCTTATTGATTTTATGCTCTCCAACATTTTTAACATAAGAGACAAAGAAGGAGGAAAATTTTAAGTCATACATCTCCTTTTAATTTTGCTTTATGTCCTTTCTATCTGCCAGAGACAAATTTCTGGAAGGATTTGTCTACTCTTATTCATTTTCTATAAACTTCAAATTCTACTTCATTTGCTTTACTCTTATCACTCCTTTGAAACTCCCCCATTGAGGCTACAGTGACCTTTTTGCTGCTATGTCAGTCTGGCACTTTAGAAGATACACATGATTTTTCAAGTAATATTTTCTTTTAGTATTACTTTTTAGCCTTAGAGCATTATCCTTTTTTTCTGAACAAGAAACTGATATGCTGAAACTGAGTTTGCTGGAAACCACAAAGTCATAGCTTATAATTAACAAATGTTGACATGTATAGAAGGCCTCTGATTCAGATCCTATACTAAACTATAGTTATAATCTGTATTCATTATAATATATTTATAATGTATTCTTATTTATGATCATACATTTCCATGGGTAGAATTAAGAGCAGAGACTATAATGCCTGAAATTATTAATAATATAAGGTAACATTCCTGGAGAACAGGGAAATCAATGACAGAAGCTTACCTTATTAATATCCAAGTAAAAGTAAGGAGAGTAACCATGTTAGAGACATAGTATTTTTTCTAAGTAATATGTATCAGCTCAAGAAAACATATAAAGGGAGATAAGAGTAAAACATCACCTGCTATTATGTACTAGCATATTGGCCTAAAAAGCCAAATACAAAGTGAAAGATCTCTGATATATCTTGCTTTGATTTGAAAACAGTTTCAGATACTTCTCTTTCCATTCCATTTTTTCAATTGAAGAACTGACTTTCTGTGATTAAAACATGCAGAAAAGTTATAATCTATGATAATTTTCAGTTAATTGCTATAGTAAATGAATGTATAAAATAAACTTACTGTAGAAGGAAGTAAGTTCTCAAGGATATTTTTCTAGAAGAGATAACACTTGAGCTAAGACTTGGTGGATTGTAGATGCTTTTCAAATAAAGGAGTATCTAAGGATATCTAAGGATCTCTAAGGAGAAGAATCAGCATGCGCAATATGTTGAGGCACGGGGTGGGGGATATCTTTGCAGAATTAACACCAGTCCCAGTGAAGGACGGGACAAGAGTTTTAAGATTATAATTATTGGCAAGATGATTTAAAATAGTTTGGAGAAATAAAAGCAGTAGGATTGACTTGCTGTTCATTGAGTGAAAAGGTCAGAGTGGCAGGTTTCAAGCCCAGATGGATCTGGTGGTACAAAGATGTCACTAGCTCTATTTCCTTCTGTTTACCTTTCTTGTTTTCTCTCTCATTTTCCTTTTTCTGCTCCCTGTTTTGCTAATTTTCTTTTTCTTTCATGTTAGCCTGAAAAATAGGCAGCGTTTTTCAGATATTGTTAGCTACCTGCAGTACTGGGCTAAAATCACGCCCATATTACTGGATCACAAAACGTGTAGAGATCTTATCACTAGTCTTCTTTGCATGGAAAATTATTGAGAACATACTTCCCACTGCCTGGCTCATCTCATTTTTTTGTTTTCTATATGTCAGTCATGTACCCACCAATTTGAGAAAATCTAATCTAGATGAATAAGGAAAATTTGCTGACTGTGTAATAACATATGAGAAACATAAAATAACTCTAGTAATTATAGGAGTGGCAATTTGGATTAGTTTCATATGTTTTGAAAAAAGGCAGAGGAGTTTCTCTATATTTTATTGTTTTTATGCAACAATTTACTTAATCAATCATATTAAAAGAAACATAAGGTTTTTCCCATTATTATCAAGTGCTACAATGCAATGCTTGCACACAAACAAAGCAAAAGATATCTACTTACATTACAATTTTAAATTTTGCTTACATTTTTTAAAAAATAAAGTTAAAAAAAGAAAAATTGTCTACTTAAAAATGGGAACATATTGGTCAGTAATCCTAGAAAAAAAATTACCAGTTTTTACTTTCTAGTTTACTCTGTTTGTTATAATCTTCCAGGGCAAGGGACTCTGAAATTACATGCACTGATATTTGCCAAGATGATAATAAAATCATACTGGGAAAGAATTTCTTTGTGTACATGTTGGCAAAGTAAGACCTATCTGTATTTGTCTTCTGTGTCCATTCATATTTTGATTAGTAAAGGGGGGCAGGGATGGTTGTTTAAGCTTGATTAGTATCTTGTGACATAATTTCTAATCATAATATACATCACTGTAGTTACCTGAAGCAATATCACAGGTGTGAGAGAGTGGATAAGTCCTTCAGTTCTACAAAACACAGTAGGTTAACAGTGCAGATGGAAAAGGAGCCAAAATGAAGATGGCATACATTATATATTATTGGCAGCATGTCCCAGATGGAATGGCCAGAAAAACAAATGAGAAAACCATTTGGATATAATTAGAGTGCAGGAGGCAGAGAAAAGAAAGTCTGTAAAATAAGGAACAGATGATGCCTCCATCATCCAAACCTTTCAGTTTGCCTTTCCTGCCTGTTGTGCTGTAACAATATATGTGGACACTTGCTGAAATGTACTCAGCTTTGAAATTATTAATAATTTTGAAATTGAAACCAGCTGCACAAAAACATTGCAAACCACATGCTTGAATTCATTCTCTTGGCCTTTTTTATCTTTGATAAAGACATTTATTCCACTGAATTTTAGCTTTATTTGCAGTATCCTTAACTAAACTTGTAACTCCAAAGAAGAGTTCCATTTGTACAATTTTAAAGCATCTTGGTGTGTTCTATGTGCTTTTTGATTTGATAATTTTTAGTGATCTGTGAATCAATTTTTGCATCTTGATGTGCTTTCAGCCCCACTCAGAGCAATTACAACCCCCAGATAATACCCATTACCTTCACTACTTGTTCATTTGGCAACGTTACAGGCTGAGAGTGCAAACATTACAGTGGAAATTTCTGTGCACTTAGTTCTCTTATTACAACTTTAAATAGGGTGGGGCAGGCCGAAGGGGAGGTGAGAAGTTGGAACAGCTGCCCCTCAAACAAGGCATAGTGCTTTACCTACAGCCTTCAGCACACCCTCTGGATAGTCCACCAGAAATTTCCGGGAAAATGTGACTAGATATTTGTGGAGTTTCTCAAAATTTTAATATCATTCATTGAAATGTTTAGAATGTGAATTGTAATTTATTACCTTGTTGGATATGTCTGGTCTTTCCTTATTTTTTCAAGTTAGGCAATGCTTTCATATTTCTTCTCAATCTTGTAAAATAGGAGGAAAAATGGTGGGCCTCTTATCAACACACTTTGATTCCTAACAATTACATTTGGTATAACTACTTTTGGTCTACTTTAGCTTTTCGTTTCTTGAATGAGCTTTTTTTTTTATAGTTTTTAGCATTATTTTCCCCATTCTATGTTTTATATTCTTCCTCCTTAGTAGGCATGTATCATATTGTCAGTTCACACACTCTTTATAGTTCCTGAAATTGCAAGCCTCCTAAATAATTATATCATTTTCCCCAAAAGCCATATGTGAAACTTCTGTCATTCATTCTCTCACTTGTGCCCTCTCTACTGGATCACTAAGGATGTGTAAATGATAGGACAGATGGACCGATTATCATCACATGCCCTCTTCACAGCCAACCAAAAACAATGGTTTCCATGTAAAGTACAAAGCTGTTCTAATTTATCTCTTAAGACTGCCTGCCATTCGTGCATTCAACTTACATTTTTGTGGTACTGTTTTTATTTATTTACCAGATTTTATTCTTTATTTGGAAATTATAGAAGAAGGTAGAGAAGAAGGGTAAGGAAGAGAAGAGGAAGAATTAGAGGAAGGTGAGGAAAACAATGATGGTAAAGTTATTGTGCCTTTTATTATTATATTTCAGTAACTCTCCTAGAATAAAATATCCAGAAAATAGTAACAGAAAGGCCAATTAGCATTCTTTTTTTTTTTTTTGGTGGCTAGACAGTTCTTATAACAATTGGAGAAAAGAAAGATCATACTCATATTGATATATTTGTTCATTGATGTATTATTTAAATATGTCTTATTTTATAGTAGGATAGAAGTGCATACCAAGTTGGCAATATTCTAGACTATCCAGTGAAAGCATCAAATTAAAGAATAGTAGACTTCTAAACTGGTAATTCTCAAACTTTGCTGCATGTTGGAATCACTTTACGAGTTCTAAAAAATTATAATTTCCATTTTATACTCCATACCAATTAATTAGAAAATCTGGGGAGAAACTCAGTCATCCGGTGTTTTGTTTGTTTTGTTTTAGTCGGTTTGCAAATCTGCAGGTTACTTTAACACACAAATTTGACAGTCAGTGCTTCAAACACAATTTTATCAAACTTGAGTGCATTTGCAAATTTCCTAGTGGTCTTATTAAATGCAGATTCGAGTTTAAGATATCAGGGGTAGTTCCTAGATTCTGAAAGTTTAAGCACATTTCAGGTGATGCTGCTGCTACAGATGTGCACAGTACCCTTTGCGTAGCAGGGCTCTAAAGAGCACTTTTCATCCTGTTGACACTGAGAAGACATAATCTCTTCTGAACAGTGCTTATCTGTAACTTCCTTCAGGATATGAAATCTTCTCAGTGCTCCAGGAAGGCTTAGAGAAAATGTCCAATGTAGTACATTTCTTAGATACTTGAAAACAATCCCTGTCATGATTCACATGTGTGTGTCTTCCTTCAAAATCATACTTTGAAATCCTTAGCAGATGAGGATTGGGGCCTTTTGGGAAGTAATTAGGTTCATATGGGCAGAGCCAACACAAGTGAGATCACTGCTCTTTTTTTTTTTTTTTTTTTTGATTTTTAAAAATGTAATTAAAAAAAATTAAACCAGAACAGCAAAAACGAATCAAAACAGTGATAAGACAGTAGGAAATCCACAATAGTTACTATATTGCATAATGTTGTCCTCTAAATAGTTGCTCAGACTACTGGCTTCAGACTTGCAAAGTCAATCAAACAACACAGTTCCTCCAAATCAACTGGTTTCGCACAGGGGCCAGGGAGTATTCTCTCCCCAGCCCGCATGCTGGTTGCCTTATAGCCTGGGGCTTAGCTTCCTTTCTGGTTCTCGCTGGTCAGTGCTTTGTCACTCCTCTTTCTAACCTGTTCAAACAGTCAAGTTTCCATCTAGGAAACCAGGCTTCCACCAGATAGTGAATTTACAAGGACCTTCATCTTAGGCCATCCAGCATCCAAAATTGAGAAAAGATTTTTTTTTTTAATGTTACCAATTTATACATAGTCACCTATCCTTTCTGTAGTAGAGGGAAAAACAAAACAAAACACAAGAAAAACAAGAAATAAAAGACACAAATAAATAAGAATATTGAAGAGCCTAAAACAATAAAAATATAGGCTTTTTTTTTTTTTTTTTTTGGTACCGGGGATTGAACTCATGACCTTGTGCTTGCCAGGCAGGTGCTTAAGCCACTGAGCTAAATCCCTGGCCTAAAAATATAGGCTTTCAAAACAAGGTGGTAGGAACATAACTAAGGTTCTTATTTTGCTTAGTTATTTTTAAAGGAACTCAGATTACCAGATATAAACATGCAAAATTGATCTAATCCTATGAAGGTTAGCTGTTTTGTTCCAAGAACTATTAGAGTTAGTAGTACAATCATCTTAGCTAACTTAAGTGTGTATATACAAATTTATACTTTTTTTCTTTTCCCTTCCTTATTTTCTCCTTTTTCCTATCTGAGTTATTTTTTCCCCTTTGAGCAGTTTCTTACCTTTTCAGATCTCCTCCTAAAGAGTTTATAAGAATTGATTTTAGGCCTGGGGATTTAGCTCAGCGGCATAAGCACCTGCCTTGCAAGTGCGCGGTCGTGAGTTCGATCACCAGTACCAAAAAAAAAAAAAAAGAATTTATTTTATTATGAGTGATAGTATTAACAGCTACTCAGAAGAAAATGATAGATTATGGTAGCCATTGCTGATTTCCTATCATTTTGTTTTGAAATCCACTAATGCTTTTATTCTTTGTTTTTATTGGTTTTATTCTGTTTTGTATTATTTGATTTCAATGTGTGTGAAGGTATGGGTTCTGCTTTCTATTATTTGATTTCAATATGTGTGGAGGTATGGACAACTATTTTGAAGAGAACAAGAGACATTATGGTAGCTATTGTTGATTTTCCCATTGTCTGGTCTTGAAGTCCTGTAATGGTTTCGTTCTTTTGTTTTGATTGGTTTTATACTTTTTTTGTTTTGTTTGAATTCATTGTATGTGAAAATATGGACAACTATTTTGAAGAAAATAAGAGATTTTATAGTGGCCACTGTTGATTTCCTGTTGTCTTGTTTTGAAATCCTGTGTTGCTGGCATAGTTTGGTTCTGATCTGCTTTGTTCTGTTTTGTTTATTCTCTTTAAAATAAAAAAAACTAAATTGCTAATTTATGATAGTTTTTCATAGCAGTCTAAATAAACTAAGAAATTTTCCACTCCAATGCAAGCTTGACTTCTAGGACATATACATAAGGATACTGATTTTTTTGATGTTCTTTAGGAAGCACCATCACTATATACTTGGTCAGAATTAATCAATGACTAAACTCCTGGGAACAGGAGAAAGAGCCAGGTGACATCTCATTGTGGTACACCAGTCTATAGCTTCTTCATATCCCAGATGTATTTTGTAAGTGAATGACCTGAGTACAGGTTTTTGTTCTGCTTCGTAGATGATTAAACAAATAATATAAAAGAAGACCATTTGTGCATATGTATGAGTGTGTATTTATGTGTAAATGTGTGTGTTCATGGAAAAATACAATATCTACCTCTATAAGTGATCATTCCATTTTTTTCTAAAATATTATCTAAACTATCACATAAGACTTCCCTTTCTCCATTTTGATTCTGTCCCCATTAGTACTGTGAAATTTTTTTCTTGAAATACATTTTCTCTTTGGACTTTAAATTTGTTTGAATCAATAGCCTTAATTTTTTTCTTGGATTAGAATTTAGGATAAATTTTTATAGCCATCATAAATCATCATAAGCCATAAATATGTACAGCCAAATAAAATACACATTTAAGAAAGAAACCTGTCTTTCTGCAAAATGAAGAAAAGTAAAACAGTATTTTAGCAATTCAATTGGAATAGTTTTGATATGAATTGAAAATATTTGATTGCACTTGTAAAGAGATACTATACTGTTACAAAATGTATTCCATAATATAGTCCTATGTATTATGTATTGGATATACCAACAGTAAATGGTTAGTCGACAGTCAGTGCATACTGAATCAATATTGCCATGAATTTCATTTTCTGTGAATTTGTTGCATAAAGTAAGGCAACTTTCAAATTGAAGTTGAGTTGGTAACAGTAGAACAAGAATTTTTCTTTTAATTTCCCAACGTGTTTGTTTTTACAACATTAGAGTCACTTCAAATGATCCACTGGTTAAGGAAAGTGATCTATTTGGAAGTCTGTTTTATCTGCAATAACCTAAAAAGAGATGCAATTTAACATTTATCTTTTTTCTTATCCAAGCAGCTTTTAAGTAGGCCGTCACAACACATCCTCTTGTTGGCTGGGTAGCTCAGTGTTTAAGTGCTTGCATAGCAAGCATGAGGTCATAAGTTCAATCCCCAGTACCAAGGGAAAAAAAAATCAACAAAAAATCCTCCCAAGTTGTCTCAATTACAAATGTTGGTCACTCACTTCATCTTATCCCAAATTGGGTCTGAGATTAGTTGAACATATTAGTGCTATTCATTCCACCTCTAGTTAACTGATAAAAGTCTTTTATTAAAACATCTCTAATTTTCTATTCATTCCTGTGAATTTGTTAGTAAAAACAAAATGGTGTGGAGTTGAACGGGGAGAGCATGGCAGTGTCTGGAACATGGATATGTACTGAACATCCTTGTTTTGGAAAGAAACCTTTAAATATCTACTGTAAAGTTTAGTCAAATAAAATAATGCTTTGTTATAATGAGTCAATTAAACTTGGCCTCTACTGATGTTTGACATATGGTAGCCATTATTGGTTTCCCATTACCTTGTTTTGAAGTCCTGTATCGCTTTCACTGTTTTGTTTTGGTTGACTTTAATCTCTTTTATTTTGTTTGGTTTTTTCCTCTTAAAAAAAAACCAAAACAAAAAAAAAAAAAAGAAAAAAAGCTCGCATTGCCAAGAAAGCATATTGATGAAGAACTAAATTTGAAATGGCATAAAGAATATGTATTTACAAAATAAAAATTAGTGTTATTTTTTAAATTCAGTCATATCTCAGTTCATGAAGTGAATTTGTTCCACAATTCTGGGATAAATAGCCATGTTTGTGTTTGTGTGGGAAAGCTGACCATGATCTTTTTTAACATCTGATTCAAAAAACACAAAGTTTTCTCACAGAAACCTCTATGTAGTGGGAAGTGTTATTCATATATATGTATAATCAATAAACACAATCAGTATACTTTAAGTGAAAAGTAAATTTGTGATACTTTTGAGGGGAGTAGCTGGTTCACAGTGCCCACTAGATGGGTGGATAGATAGATAGACAGACAGACAGACAGACAGACAGATGTAGTTTAAGGAGTGTTAGGCTTAGGAGCTACAGGAAATTCTAATTTTCTAAATGAACAGAAGATATATAAATAATAAAAGTCTATAAATTGGTCCTTCCATGTATATTGTAAAGATTATATTCTCATTAAAATTTTAATCTCCTTTACTAGTTTTCCATATGTAGCAAATATACCTAGGTAGCACTTTTATGTCATAATGAACCTTGTCTTTCCACAGTAGAAATGTCCATGTAGAGTTTCAGGTGGAAAAGCTATGGCAGGTAAGAAATATTGCACCTTATAGCCAGCCATGGTGATACATGCTTGTCATTCTAACACTAGGGAGGCTGAAGCAGGAGGACTGCCATATGTTTAAGACCAGCATGAGTTACACAGTGAGTTCAAGACCATCCTGAACTTCATGGTAAAACTCTACGCCCCCTCCAAAAAAATCTGCCCTATATGCGACAGTTTTTAATAGTTCTTCAAGGTGAAGCATAATTTTTTTGAGAATGTAGAGACGCATATTCCTGTACCTAACATAATGACTTGCTTTCAATAATCATAAGCTAAAGTAAATATATTTAATAAATCAGAAGTTAGTGTTCATAGTGTTTATTTTTGTTGAAGAATTAGAGCATTATACTCTAAATTGTAAGAATAAGATAATGTTCCTAAGTTCTTTTGGTGTATTATTTATATATTTTTGAGAACTTAAGAACATTGTCTTTGATCATTCTTCTCATTTATTTATTAAAAATTTGTTATTCTTTTCAAATATTTAATTTTATATATTTCTATGTTTATGATCAAGTACAAGTAACTTTATTTTAAAGTTGTGTTGCTTTTCTCCTCTACACATAGAGAAACTATCTGACCTCATTTTTAGATGAAGTTTTACCTTAGAAAATTTAACAATAGGGTACTGTATTTTTAAATTCATTTTTGTTAACCTTCCAATTAACATAAGATTAAAAGTATGTGTTTTAGGAGAAACATTTGAAGGAAAACCAGTCTCCAAGTCATTTTCAGTAGGATTTATGATTGTTGTCTTCTCTTCTAATACCTTCAGCTGTAAAAATTTTTTTTATTATCATATGCCTTAGTTTCTTCAATTTTTTTTTTGTACCAGGAATCAAACTGGATCTTGTACTTGTCAGGCAGGTGCTTGTGCTGTTGAGCTATATTACTGGCCCAGTTTTTTCAACTTTAAAATGAGGTTTGACTAAGTTAGCTCTAAATTTCCATGGTTTAAAAATTTAGATTGTAATCATAGTCCTTATGATTTCTAGTGAAAACAAGGTATGAACTCATCATGTGAAAAAAAGAAAAACAAGTGAAATGTCTATGAAATGCACAATGAGGCTTTCAGCTAAAATTAAATTTTATGGCCTTTGACCTGTAATAAAAATATTACTTAAATGAATTTGATAGGAGAGTAAATAAACAAACTATTAGAACTACTTCATGGCACAATTTTGAATTCCAATAACAATAATAACAAATGTTTGTGGAGTGCCTCATTCATATAAGTTATTCATAAGTAATCTCATTTAAATTCAGTATTATACATTGATAAAGAATATGTTCATAATTTCCACAAAGTAGAGAACATGGGTTAGAAGAAAGGAGAACAGGAGATTTCTCAAAATTAGGAGTGTCCACAATACTGTTTTTACATGTAGTCTGTTTATTTTGGATTTAAAAATTTCAACAGTGAATATTAATACTATTAAATTCTTTATTTTAAACAACACTGAAGTGTAAGATATGTTATGTGATTTGTTTCATTTAAAACTGATGTTAAACCTCAAGATTTGACAACTTTATGGCTATTATTAGTTATTTCTTGTGTCCATATTTCCTAGGCTTTGTTCACAATGACTCGTGATCATCTTTCCCTTGATATTTGCAGTCTGGCTGAAAGCCTGTTTATACTGTATATTGTCCCCTGATATTTTAGTGGCTTTTTTCTTTATTTTCATCTTGACTTTTCTGTATGTGTGTATGTTTAGTTCACATACAAGAAAATATTTAAAATGCCTTGGATAAAATATTTGTGACCCAATCACTGACTTGAAGTTATAATACAAAGCTACTGTAATAATATCAACATGGTACTGGAATAAAAACAGATCTGAAGATCAATGAAATAGATTGGAAGATACAATCATAACGACAAACACACTCAGCCACCTTATCTTTGATAAAGGGGCCAAACATCTTTGCTGGAAGAACGATAGTCTCTTTAATAAATGGTGCTGGAAAAATTGACTATCCATATGCTGAAAACTAAAACCAGACCATGCCTATCACCAGGTACTGAACTAAAATCTAAAACGATCAAAGATCTAAATATTAAAACAGAAACACTAAATTTGTTGGAAGACAAAGTAGGTAAAAATCTTGAAGACATAGAGGTAGGTAGAGAATTCATGAACAAGAATCAAACTGCACGGGAGATACTTCCCAGAATCAATAACTGGGATCACATCTTATTAAAGAGTTTCTGTATGTCAAAAGAGATCTCCAGTAGAGTGAAAAGAAAAATCACAAATTGGGAAAAAATCTTAGTGAACAGTCCCTCAGACAAAGGACTTCTGTCTAGAACTTGCAAAGAATTAAAAAAAACCAGAGCCTCAAAATTCAAAGACCCAATCCAAAAATGGGCATCCAACATGAATACACAGTTCTCAGATGCAGAAATATGAATGGCAAATAAATACATGAAAAATGTTCATCATCATTAGTCATTAGAGACATGCAAATTAAAACCACACTGAGATTCCATCTCACTCCAAAAAAAGATGGCCAGGAAAAAAAAAAAAACTATCACAAACAAATGCTGGAGAGGCTGTGAGGAAAAAGGAACTCTTCTGCACTGTTGGTGGGAGTGTAGACTGGGGCAACCACTGTGGAGGTCAGTCTGGAGATTCCTCAAAAAGCTGGGTCTGGAGGTCCCATTTGACCCAGCGATTCCACTTCTAGGCATATTCCCAGAAGAACTGAAAACATCATACCAGAGTGATATATGTGCACCCATGTTTATAGCAGCACAATTTGTAATAGCCAGATCTTGGAAACAACCTAAGTGCCCATCAACTGAGGAATGGATAAAGAAGTTGTTGTATTTTTATACAATGAAGCACTACTCAGCTATAAAGAATGATCACATTGGGATATTTATAAATAAATGGATGCAACTTGAGATCATACTCATAAGTGAAATAAACCAAACTCACATGTGTAAATACTGTATAGTCTCCCTAGTGTGAGAAATGATAAGAGTACATAAGGTTTTAGGGTGACCATGATTCCCCATTACATAGCTCTGAAGCCTTGTAATGTTTTCATTCATCAGCTGGAATAGATTTATTCTGTTTTGTTTGACTTTATTGTGTGTGATGGTATAAACAGGTGTTTTGAAGAAGACAAAACATTATGACAACCATTGCTGATTTAATATCATCTTGCTTTGAAGTCCTACCATGCTTTTATTCTTCTGTTACCATCGGTTCTATCATATTGTGTCTTATTGGGATTTTAATATATGTGATAGTATAAACAAATTTTTTTATGGAAAATGAGATACTATATTAGCAATTGATCATTTTCTGTTATTTGGTTCAGAATAGCCTATAATTCTTTTATTCTCTTGAAAGGTTTTATACCAGTTTGTTATGTTTGATATTATTGTATTTGAAGCCCTACTTAACTATTACAAAGAAAGAGACATTATGGTAGGTAGCTACTGTTAATATCCAGTTGTCTTGTTTTAAAGTGCTGTGTTGCTTATGCTGTTCTGTTCTGATGTGCTTTGTTCTGTCCTCTTTTGTTTTATTCTCTTTAAAATTAAAAAAAAACTTTGCGATGAGATCAACCTCAAAATTGGATATCTATCTTATGGACATATAGTAATGTTTGGTAAATTGAATAGAATTGACAGTTATAAAGCTGAAATAAACTGGATAAACTAGTATCTTTATAATTCCATCTGTGTTATAAAACCCAACACTACAGAAATTGATTATTGCTCCAATTATTTTACTGCCGTTTTAATGTTTACTGTATGAGTTATTTATCATTTTCAAATTTAGGGAAATGGCAGAAAGACAAATTATAGGAGTTATTAATTGTGATAATCATATGTAGGTCAATTCTACACTATCAGAAGCTTTTTTTTCTTTACCAGATTTACATTATATACCTCCTATATTATGCTATAATATGTCAAAAGTTTCTGATTTGAAGTCCTCCTTTCACTTAAAATGACATTGAAACTATGAACCATTATCTATAATCTTTCTCAAGACAAACTCCAGACATGATTAAAAGGTTTTTGAAAACAAAAACTCCTTGGTCAAAACATTTTAAAATTTTTACTTCCCCTTCCTGACTTTGTTGTTAATAATCTATTTTGTTCCTTTTACCCTTTCAGCTACAAAGTACTTGTAGTTCTTCAAGCATGACATGTTAATTCTTACATGTGCACCAGGGATACTATTCCCGTTTCAAATATTCGTCTTTCCTCTCTGCAAATTTCCTCCTGGCTAATGTTTCTTCTTTAAGACTCAGTTTGGATATCACCTTCTCTGAGGAGGGCTCAAAGCAGAAATCATTTCCACTGACAATCATTTTATGACTGTAAGATCAGATTAGGAATTGTTTACACGGCATCAGAGAAGACCCATTTATCATATAGTGTTTTGACATTTTGTGTTCTTATTGGACTTCCACACCCTCATGCAGGTTGATTAAGAGATTCTTTCTGCTTTTCAGTTAAATCTCAGTTAATTATGGATACTAAAATATGCATGGGATTAGTGAATTTTTCATATCACCCCAGTGTTTTTCTGAAGAATAGGGTTATTTTAAAATTCACTTATTTTGTTTTATATACTTAAAAGAAGACATTCCCAATTTGGAGGTTAGTTCATTTATTTGTTTATTTATGAATGACAGGGTCTTACCCAGTCTGGCCTTCAACTTGCAGTGATCATTCTGCTGTAACTTCAGCTTTCCAGAGCTGAAGTTACAGATGAGCCATCAACATGGTTTAGTGTATTAGAGAAAAGTAAAGTGTTAGCAATTTAAGAACAATTATCAATAAGCGGCATTCAAAAAGTGTTTGTAGAGTATATAAATTCATGTATATACTCTTTGTAAAATGTATGTGATCTTTTCTTATCAGTAGTAAAAATAAATAGAAAAAGCCTTATGGTGGATCTTTCTGCTCAGTATTAGGAATGGTTTTAATTGATATTTCCCTGCTTCAAGTCCATTTGCATGACTGTCATGTGTCTTCTTTTCAGTAATATTTATTGATTCTTGACATGCAAAGGCAGAGATTGTACAAGTCAGCAATGAGGTATTTCGTGCAACAGAGTGCTATTTTGACACAAGCAAATCTCACTGAGAGAGAAGAAAGTGCTCGAATGCTTTTGTCTCTGGTCTCCATGAACTGAAGCTGCCCAGGGATGGTGAACACACTATGTGGTCACTGCTGAAGGATATTCCATTACCCGCTGTCTGGCAAACCTCAGGACCCCAGACTTCCTACCTCACTGAGGGGAGATGAGAACCTGAGTCTCAGAGGACAGAATGTCTTGCTTCCTCCTTTTACAGTTTCCAATTTAGAGATTATCTGGAAGCACAAATTACCATTGTTCTAGAGATCTTCCTGCAATCAAGGTACTTTCATACACTATACTTAACACTACTTTTCGTGATGTTATTTCATAGTAGTTACTTGAATTTTCATGAAATGCATGCAAAGTCATCTAAACACTCAGAATTAGGGTTTTAAAAAATATCTTAACACTATAATACTGTTTTAAACAAGTATTGATAATTTTTCTTTTCCTTTTTTTAACCATAAAAGTATAGCTACAAGATTTTTAAAAAAATTAGTTAAATCTGCTCTAAAGAGTCAAATAATGTATGATATGTAAATTGTTTCTTCCTTCTCTAGCAGAAATTACTATGTTGGATTCAAATTTCCCAGTTCAAACTAATTAAATAATCTTTTTCTGTAGTATAAAGATGTATTTGGCAGTACGAAGATCACAGCAATCTCTCCTTCATTAAACTGGGCAAGGAGAACTCACTGGATATCAAACTGTTAAATGGATATCAGGATTGTTAATGAATGGAACATTTATTTTTGTGCCAACTCAACTAACATTGACATGATTAGCATACATTTTGGCAACTGTTCTAGCACAAGGTGTCAGTAAAAAGGGGCTTTTATTTTTCTGCTTAATTTACTTTAGCTTTCCCTGTTATTAATGTTTTTAATGTGAATGAGATGTTTTTGTAAAGGAAATCCTGCAACAAGAAGTTATTCAGAAATACAACTTTTTATGAAGGTTACGGATATTTCTCGTGCTGGATATGAAGTCCAATTACCAAACCCTTGAACTTTTTTTGTATTTAGCAATGAGCAGAATACTTATTTATTTTAATTTATAATGAAGGTAAAGGTCATTGCATTTATGGAGGACTTAATTTTTTTCTTTTTATTAATGGTGTTACTTATATCTTACATAGTTTCTTCCTTTAAGAAAGAAAAAGAAAATATAATATGAGTGGAAAGCAGGGAGTTTCTCCAATACTCTACATCAATTACAGATAAAAAGTTCCTGGGGTTAAATTATCTTATCTCTTAACTCAAGTGCCTCTCCTAAAAAAGGAATTTACAATGAAAATATATTTATTTTTGTAACAGATCCTGTTGCCTTATATGTTTATTCTTTTATTCAGATTCTTGAATTAAAGAAAACAAGAAAAATGAATCAATACAAATAGAAATAATCTTCGATGTTTCCAATCAATTCTTGTTTTACAGTGTATTTTTACTTTAAAAAATTTTCCAACCTATTAAAACATAGCAAAGAATTTTGCTATATGTGGTAAAAGGAAAGTTTATAATAAATATCACATCTATAATAAATTAATACACATTTATATGCATATGCATAAGTGAAAATTTTTATATGAATTTATATGGAACATATAGGCATTCAATATTTCTACCATTATGTTTATAACTACTTATATACATAATTTACTCACTGTTTAGCTGAGTAATAAATTAGTTTAATATAAACTTCAGCATTGAATGCTACAGTTTGCCCACATTTAACCCCAAAAACAAACATGCCAGTAAGAGGCACTTCAGTGAAAGAATAAGCCTATGCTTGCACATAAAATGGTAAAAATAAGAAAAAATATGAAAACATATACCTTTAATTTGAAGACATATAAACACTTTTGGTACAGTACAGACACACGATGTCAAAAAGCAAAATGATCCAGTTTAAACTACCACATTCCTTGTTTGTACAGATAATTTTGCTACAGGTCTTACGCAAAATAAAGTTTCCACCTCATAAAACAAAGCAAAAATTATAAGCCACTGATGAACAGCTTTCTTCATTGCAAAAGATTCGGTAAAAGCTGAAT
Source organism: Dolichotis patagonum (assembly GCA_004027295.1). Taxonomy (NCBI): domain Eukaryota; kingdom Metazoa; phylum Chordata; class Mammalia; order Rodentia; family Caviidae; genus Dolichotis; species Dolichotis patagonum. The sequence continues at coordinate 19,057 of PVJX010002022.1, forward strand.
TATCAGAGGAATCCGCTGCTGGGCTTACAAATAAATTCCTGGATCTAAGCCACAGCCAGAGAAAGCAAGCCAGAAATGTAGCCAGGAAACCTGAACAGTAACAAAAAGAAAGTACAACTTTCATATAAAATGTCCAACTCAAGAAGCCAGAAGTACACACTAGTTTGTAGAATAATTCAATTGTAATGTCATTTTTAAATGTTTTCTTATACAATGGATGAGTTTAAGCATAGAGAAATCTAATATATAACCTAAGTACAAAATAGTACTGACATATTGTAGAAGCACTGAAATGTCATGAAAACACTTCAGAAGCAACTAAGGACTGAAACATTTGTTTACTTCTTGTTGTTTTTCTTGGGCACAATTTCAATTTTCTTTAAGAATAATATATATTTTCCTTGTAATCATATCAAGTACAATGGTAAGGTAAACAGAAAGCAATCTGAGTACACAGAAAGTAAAATAGTCTTCAGTAGGTTAAATTAGTAATACACAGCAATGTTTTAATCCTTGTTAAAAAGGAATTGCACTTCTTTTTTAATGCCTTCTCTTTCAAACTATATATAACGTACCTATGAGGTAAACATTCTGTTGACAAGTGCATTTTATCATATATTGAAGTAGGGCAAAATTCAATTTAATCATATTTGCTTAATGTTAAAAACAATATATTTAAAATATACTCTTTCGTTAATTTCATGTACAACAACTGTCATGTACAACAACTGTCATGTACAATACCTCAAACATTTCCCTGCAAAGGAGCAGTTGACGCCCTCTCGTGGTGAAATAACTTTTAGACCAAAAAAAGTACCATTTTCTTACCTTTCAGGTTTTGTCAGTCATGTTGGTGTATGAAAGCTGTAAATCATGTCCAAGATTTTTTTTTATAAATAACAGTTCTATATGTTAGTACTAATTTTCATTTTAAAAATGCTGTACACATTTTATAATCTCTGAATTTGAATTTAAAAACCTGTAAACAGCTATTTACAAAATACTACACATTATAAATTAGTTGTCTTTCACTGGATCTGCATCAACATATTCTTATTTGTGATGAAAACAATCCAAAGTCAGTTGAAATATCTTTATGCATTAATCCACAATAAACTATCAAATATTAGAAATATCCATTGGTTTTCTCTCTCTCAAATGCAAGTCAATTTTTCCTTTGAGTGGAATTTGCACTTCCAAATTTTCATCTTCTCTGTGATGTTTTTTCCCTTTTCTTAAGCAGATGAATATGCCCATCCCTGTTACCAGTGTGATGGAACCCAAGCTTATGATGGAGAGAGCCACTAATGTAGGCATACAGGACACAGACTCTACTTTTCTGTGAGTTGGTTGTATGGAGATTTGTGGTTCTTTCTCCTCAATATTAATTTCTGGTTCTTTTCTTAGAAGACTCTCAATGTAGCTCTCATTACTAACCGTGTCATTGACAAACAGGTTTACCATGACTGTTGAGTGGAGGGGCTCGGGATAACCATGGTCACTCACTTTGACCAGCAAGCGATGCAGTCCATAATCTGTCTGCAGCAAAGCCTCTTCCAGAGTAATGTTACCAGTTTTAGAGTCAATCCTGAAAGACTCAGGCCTGGGGCCTCTTCTTCCTATGATGCTATAAGCTATAACAGCATTCATCCCTGTGTCTTTATCCACAGCGTACACCTCGGTAACTGGGGAGCCAGGGAGAGTAGAAGGCAGTACCAACAGATACGACATATTAGACTGAGGAAATAAAACAAGAGGAGGGTTGTCATTGATATCAAGAAGAAGAATTGTGATTTTTGTGGATGAGGAGAGGGCAGGCTCACCCCCATCGACTGCTTCAACCCACAAAGTATAGGAGCTTTGTTGCTCTCTGTCTAAGGAGACTTTAGCTCTCAACATGCCCTTTCCTGTATCTATGACAAAAATGTCACTCTGATTCATCACTGAGAGGGCGACCCATCCATTTCTTCCAGCATCAGCATCTGTCACACTAATTATACCTATTTCTCCATATCCTGGGAAGTTTTCTGGCACAAAAAAGCTGAAGTCCTTGTTGATAAACCTAGGACTGTTGTCATTTTTATCCAACACTGTGAGGGCCACAGTAGCTACTGATTCTCTGGGTGGTTTTCCACAGTCAACAGCTCTCACTGTGTACCTGTATTTTTCTTTCTCTTCTCGGTCCAGCTGAGTAGAAACTGTCAGAATTCCTGTTCCGCTGTCTAAGGAAAAATAGGATGGAGCATCAGGTCCCAGAAAATATGAAACTTGGCCTCGTTCTCCACTGTCAGCATCTGTAGCGTACAACTTAGTCAGAAAGGCATTGGGTGCATTGTTTTCTTCAATAGTTAGTTCAATCAAGGGCTGAAGGAAAACAGGAGCATTATCGTTGTCATCTAGAAGTTGCACTTTAATGACTCTTTTTACATGAAATCCCTCCGAGTTCCAGGCTACCACAGCTACCTCATAGTACTGCTGTAGCTCATAGTCCATAGGTTTTGTGGTCTCTAGCAAATACTCATTATTATATGGTTTGTATGGTGATAACCTAAATGGTCCCTCACCATCCAGATAGCAGTTAACCTTGTATTTGTCTTCTGGATCCCTTATGGTAAAGAATGCAATTGGAGTGTTAACAGGTTCTAGTTCTTTCAGATAAACAACACCATCTATCTCGTTTGCTATATAACGTGGGACAATTTCAGGTGGCCTGAAAACGACTTTGATAATGGACACTAGAGCAGTGAGCACAGCGGGGATGCAGCCTGGTCCATTAGCAAGGATGGTGAGCTTGTGTGTTTGCACAACATTTCCCCCAATTATATTGAAGAGTTTAATGACTCCAGTAGTTTCATCCAGGTGGAATAAATCCTTGGATGTTTGTGGAACCTTTTGGCTGTATGTATAGGTGATTAGAGCATTGCTTCCCAAGTCTTTATCCACAGCTTGGACCGCTGCAATTGGAGTGCCCACTGTAGCATTCCCATATACAGTCACGTTGATTTGTGAGTCTATGAAAAGAGGGCAATTGTCATTAATGTCACTTATGCCAATGGTGAGGGTGGCACTGCCCAGCAGTGGTGGCGACCCACCATCCTCCGCGATGATGATGCTGACATACTGGTCTTGAGTTTCCCTGTCCAGAGCTCCCATGACAATTAGGTAGGGGGTGCGCTCGCCGTTCTCATTCTCCTCCACGTCCAAGGTGAACATGCCATGGTAGTCCAGTAAGCGATAGGTCTGCACCCCATTGTTGCCTATATCTGGGTCCACAGCAGGATGCTCTATGGCCATTCTAGTGTTCACAGGTGCATTTTCTGGGACCCAAACTGATATTTGAGAAACAGGGAACTGAGGAGCATTGTCATTGATGTCCCTGATGGCAATTTTCACCTTCACAAACCTAAAATATTCCTGAGGCAGGACCAGCACATCCAGAAGCAAAAGGCAAGAGTCTGAGGAAGGCGAGGAGGAAATGGAAATGCTGCCGCTCAAGGCAGCTCCTCCGCCCCCTTCCCGACACAGGGCCTCTCTGTCGATCTCCCGTGCAGAAGTGTGCAGCTCTCCAGAACGATTGTCTAGGGTCACGTACTGACCACTCAGTCTCCCAGAAGCCAGGCTGAAAGAGAGAGGGGGGGTCCACTCGGTGCCTGCGCGCTCTGGCGACTGCCCTTGCTGGCTCTGTCTCCCCGCGGCTGCAGGCGCCAGCCTCAAGTCCTCGGCCAGGCTGCCGATCAGCACTCCGGCGGGCAGCCCCTCGTTCAGGCTGTACAGAAGCTCGGTGGCCCGGCTGTAACTCGCAAGGCAATGAAAGGGTCCCACGAAGAGGACAAACAGAAACACACGCTGGAGCGGAGGGAAGGGAGAAGATTCATTACACACACGGGGAAACAAGCCAGTACCCCGGAGTCGGTGCTGCCTTCACCCTATTTCCAAGAGTAGAAACCTGTCCTCAGAATGGTGGCAAGGGGACACTTGCTTCGTGGGGCAGCGCTGTCTCCAGAACTTTTTTTCCCGTTCACGCTCTATCCCCAACCCCCAAATTCCATCACCGCCCTCATCCAGCTAAGCTTTGGAAGCCGAACCATAAAGCATCCCTGGAAACGCGCGGAGAGGAGGGCTCTCCAGCTGGGGACTGCGCCAGCGGGGGCAGGGCCACCGCCACAGCCGCGGACGGAGCACAGAGCGACCGGCTTATTTCTCAGGGGAAAGGTCAGTCACTGGGGTCCTAACACTAACCGCGTTCCGCTCCTTTGCATGAGACCAGTGACACCCACGACAGCAATGACAACGATAGCAGTAATAATGATGAAAATACAGCCACTCTCCACCGGCTCGGCCCCTCCCCTCCACGCTGTGGCTCCGAAAAGTGCTTCTCATTTTACCACCCGTGTGAAGTCAAATACAAACGATCTGGAGCCCCACCTCCTAGCCAGCTCTCACTAACCGCCCCTACCCCACTCTGAGATTATACGCGGAAAATGATTATGCAAAAACAATTTGTCAACTGCAGCAGACCGGCAGAGCCAGACGCCGGCAGCAGGAAAGGATCCCCAACCCCGATCCGACAGCGGGCGGAGGGCACCCTGGTCTCCGCCTACCTTATCCGACTGTATTTCTGCTGCAGAAAGTTCCATTCACTTAAGACCACAGACTTGCCTATTCCTTGCTAAATTGTACATACATTTCCTCAAACTCTTTTCCCTCCCTCTGGCTTTCCCATGAAGTTTGGATTAAGGCAAAAGGTTTGGAAAACGAGCAAGGAGTCGGTGCTGTTTTATACTGCTGCAACTTGTCTTGGTCCGGGGCTCCTGAATTGAATCCTTACCGGCAGATTCCTGTGGCTGTTGCTCCTCCTGGGCCGAGGTAGACGCCCCATAGCCAGGCGTGGGTGCCAGGTCGCCGGGCGCCAGCTCACTGCCAGGGCCCGCCAGCCGCGCGCAGTCCCTCGGCCGCGCATCCCGGGGTGGCCGCAGCCGGCGCGCTGGAAGGGAGGGCGGCGGAGGACACTCCCCCTCCGTTCATGCAAATCGCTGGGGAACCTCAGCCAATAGTCACCGCCTTGTCAACAGGGACCGGAACTGAGGGGGAGGGACCGCAGGGCAAGTTTTCAGTTTTCAGCCTCGCGGCCAGTGTGTCCCGATCCCCCAGAAGAAGCAGAATATGGGACAGTCTGGGGACTGCGAAGAGGTGCCACCGGCTCCGGCAGCGCAGTGCGTGCCTTTAGCTTCCCTCCTCGCTGCACCAGAGTCCAAGTCCACAGGTTGCTAGCAAGAGAGCAGAAAGCGAGAATTAAAATAAATAAGTTAGCCTGCATTTGTGTCAGGGGGTCAGGGGGTCAGGGGGAGAGAAAGGAGAGAGAGGAGAGAGAGGGAGAGAGAGAGAGAGAGAGAGAGAGAGAGAGAGAGAGAGAGAGACAGAGAGAGAGAGAGAGACAGAGAGACAGAGAGACAGAGAGAGAGAAAGACAGAGAGAGAGAGAGAAAGACAGAGAGAGAGAGAGAGACACTGTATTACAGCACTCACAAGTGAGCTCCCTAAAACCCTGCTTTGCCGCCGGCCGGTTCCTCCCAGACTCTAATCCCGCAGCGTTTACACACAGAAAGAAAATGCACTTTTCTCAGGGGAGAGGAGTCTCAACTTCTTCGTTGCAAGCATATGAATTCAGTTAAGGTTTCCACAAGCTTTGATTCTGAATCTTCCTTGGTGCCAGAGCTTCTGCTAGTTTCCTACTTTAGCAGGCACAAGTGTATCTGGGTGTCTCTCCTGTGGTTTTATTTTCCAGGTTCAGCTCTTTTGAATGAAAGAAAGAATGGGGGTGGGGGGGTCTGTGAGAAGGTGCTGTTTTAAGCCAAGTGGTTCTGCCTGCAAGCAGCATCTTTCTGGAATGGGAAAATTAAAGAGAGTAAGGTCACTGAAGCTTAGGTAAAAAATGGTCACTTTTCAAATTATTACTTGTTTGCATTCCACATCCCATCCCTCTGAATGTTTACTGCAATAGTGAGTGACCCTTTAAAAAAAAAATCCTGGAAGAGTGTGATGCAAAATGCTCCTAATACCCTTTCTGGCTCTAATCCTAAGTAGTCATGTGACCCCAGAATCACCTGACACCTAAGGCTTGCTTGCTCATTTATAGAATCATAGCTCCAGTGCATTTTTGATCTGCAAGATGCCATGTACCATGTAAGTAACAGAAAAAACCATTCAATCTTTCCATGAATAGCCAATTCTCTTCATTAGTAGGCTTTCAGATATGTTCTTTGCTGCCCTAAACATGAAACATTGCCTGCTGAATGACCAGTGACTGAACCTAGAATAGAAAATTCTTCCTTTGCATTTGGAAAAATATTAGTTCTCTGTGTTTTGCAAAAGGAATATTTTAATATTCACCATGTAATAACTTGAATATAAATTGTTTGGGTGAGATAATTGTTTTGTTTCTGACCCTCTCTATTTTCTGCACACTTCCACTAATCCTAAAGACAGAGCCCTAAATATTGACAGTACACTACCTCAGAATACCAAGAGTATAATAACTTGTTATTGAGCAAGTGTTGCTATGAATAAAGTTGAGAAACAAAACTCTATAGCACAAATCTGACACACGACATGAAGCTGGCTCATAAAATAGGCTTATCCAACCTCTTTGCAGTGGATATGACATGGTAACCACATGGTAACTCACATACATACATGGATACACACATCTGTGTCTGAGACCATTATATAGGCAGTAACCACAGTCAGGAAGTCATGAGTTTTCCTCTTTCTCTTTGATTCTTTAGCTGTCAGCTGTGCCCTGCAGCTGAACTTTTGCAATATTGGTAAATATTTACACTGAGGTCTGTAGTGGAAACATATCTGACTCCAAAAATCAGTAACAAAGTGCTTCTGAAGTGTGTTCAGTTTGTGTCTTCAGGCAATATTTGTAGCTTCCAGAGGTAAAGTACACATGGTCAGAATTAGGCAGTTGATAACCAGTCAGGTCCCTACAGTCTGGAGTAATGATGCTCTAGTGCATCTAGACAGACAGCAAATACACTGGGCTGTGCACCCCACACAGCTCAGGCCTTACTGAGTGCTTCCTCTGGTAACTCACTATTTTTTTTGTTTGTTTTTTGATGAAAACATAGGGACATTTTGCTTTGTTTGTAAAGATGTCACTCTGAAGCTATTGTTTATGAAGCCAGAAACAATCTGACCGGACTAACAGTCTCTCTTTGTAATTAAATTCTCAACTGTTATCACTTTCCTGGACTCTGCAGTTCTGTCTTTTCCGTTTTGCAGTGGATGTTTTTAATATGTATAAACCTTTTTTTTTTTTTGTACCTAGAATCCAACTTAGGACCTCCTCATGTTTGCCAGCCAGGTGCTGTGCCACTGAGCTACATCCCTGGCTTAGGATGGATAAATCTTTAAAAGTGTTTTCCTACCCTATCACAACAGAATCTCATCTTCTGACCATATCAATTAACTCTTCCCTATGGAAAGGGTTACTAATGTTCTCCCCCTTTGTTAAATTGAAAAGAAATCTGCCTATTCAACTGTAATTTGTTTCAGATTATTTCTAAAACAGCTATTTGTGTACACTGAAATACAGAAACTGAACACGTTATGGAAATGTTTCGAATGACAATCATAACCAACTTTGTTTTATGTTACTACTGCTGCTTGCAAAGATCTTGAATGGGAGTTTGTCATCAGATTTTGGCACAGTGCTAGGTAGTCTTACAAGCTACACGTCAAACTGTTAACTAAACTACTTTTTGTCTTCCTCTTGGAAGATCTGAGGAAAGGTTTCATGAAGTTTTCTGCTTCTTAACTGGCTTAAAGAAGTATAAAAAGACCTACATTCTTTGCATTTCTAATCTTCTTGAGAGTGTGAAAGCTTTCCCAGTCTCCCATTCCTCACAATGCCAGCCCTGTGACCTGCCATCTGGTATCTCACACTTTGTTCTAAGGGTGACTTAGAGAACTTGTATGCTAGTGGTTTCTTGAAAATAATACTTGTGAACTTCTCAGATATCTCAATTGCTCTGGGCCTGCTTTGCAGGTGTTATGTAAAAACAAATCTAGAAGAATAGTTAGATTATGTATTTCTCGTCTGTTTTTCAATAGATAGGCAAAATGTGATACAGTGACTGGTATTCTGAACTGAGGAAGGTGATTTGTATTCCGTTCTGTGGCTGTTGCTGAATTTCCGTGCAGTTTTAGGCAAGTCATCACATCTGTTTTACTTTCCTACAGAAAAGTTTTCCCACATACTAAATGTATAAAATGGCTTATTTTGTATATGCCTTTATCAGATACTCCATAATTATACACAGATTAATTTAACTGTTATTTGTTACATTATATCACTAAGGGTTAATAATGTTTGTCATTTACTGCACGCCTTCTCTTGGTGAAACTCTGAAGTCCTACATGTGTATATAATGTATACATTATACATGTATGATGTGTACAGTAGAAAACATCTGTGTACAATATAAACAAATTTAAAATATACAATACATGATTAATTTAATTTTCTGTCTCCATCAATGTTAAAGGATGCCCATGTTTTAATAACCAATACAATGTTTGAAGAATGAAAAAATATTTATGGAGTGCCTCTTTTATTCCAAATATGCTACTGGATGGTTTATGTATTATTTACTTAATCTTGACAGTGGTCTTATAATGTAGTTATTATTCCACCAATTTAATAGCCATGCATTACATGCTCAGCTGTGTTTAGATCTGTGGCAAAGTACATGCTTGATCTTTCTACCACAATAGAGGCTTCTTACTTGAATGAAAGGATCTAGAGCCCATATGAATTTAAATATATTTCAATTCAGCAAACATTTATCATTTACCTACAGCAATATTATTGGAGACATGGATGTGTGATAGGACGACTTTTTGAATTGAAAGCTTCATTAGTCGATTATTATCCCTAAACGTATACGCAGACAGCAACACAAATTGCTTGTGTTTGGCAGGCTTAGCTCTCTCAATGTGCTGACTTCAAATATATTATGTGACTATGTTTGTATATATGCTTGAATGCATTGGAAAGTTCTAGTAATTCTGAGGGTCATTAAGCCATAAATTTGCATATTAGTTGACGGTAAAGGAAAGAACCCATAATCAATTTGAATTCTTAGAATTCTTTTTTTCCTTAAAATAGTACCAGATTAGAATTGATATTAGGGCATTTGATATTACTAGGTAAATTAGGAAAAACAGATTTTTCCTGGTATTTATTGCTAAAATCAAAAACCTCAGTCTTTAGCATTACTATAATCATTTACATTTATTATATTATGTATTAATTTTTCATATATACAAATATTTTCAAACATTTGACTAAATTATTTTTAAGTACAAAAGGCAAATTTTAAAAACCTATTTAATTGACCCTATATAATTGAGAAAATAATTATGAGACTTGGTGGATCAATATGTTTGTTGTCTTTTGCTAAAATAAAATGGGCCATTGATTTAGTAAGTACATCTATGTTTTCATTCTTGTATGAAGTGTATACAAATAATCATTGAATTAGATAAATTCATATTCTCAAACATGTAGTGCTGTACCATCCAATTCACAAAAGTGACTTTATAAGAATTAACTTGTTCTATTTAGTACATCTTCAAAGTTTTAACAAACTTTGTGTTAGTAGATTAGATTTCACATTTCTCCTGTTTCTATATATATTCCAAGAGGAAGGGCTACAATAATGTTGAATGATCTTTGCATTTTCAGAATTCAATTAACATCACTTTAGCAGCGATAAGTATAGTTGGGTGAAGTCACTAGAAATTCCCAGGTTTAATTTTAGCTAACATTTTCAACTTTCTCTCCTTATCCTCAAAATAAATTCTAAAAGTCATTTTCATCTCATTTGAATTTCACATTTTTCCTTCACACTTCTGTTATAGGTGATAATGAGCAGTGAAATCATCAAAAGAAAGGTAGAGAGATTGAGGAGGAGCAGAAATGAAAGGCATGGAGAATCCACAGAGTGGATCTGCAGTTGCTGAATAATGAACACATAACTGAATGCAGTTTGCTGATGATATATGTTCCTTGTTCCCTGGAGTCAATCCCTAGGAGACTTGAAGGAAAGGAGAAATATGGGCTGCGCACAGAATAAAGCAATAGTAAACCCTATAAATTAGCATGAAAATTAGGTCAGGGTCAAAGCAAATTCACTGAAAGCATTTTAAATGTTTTTGTAGGGCAATGATCCTGTCTTTCTTCACTTGTCTATTCTTCATTCTTAGAAACTGAAGTATTACATATGGGAAAACATCATAAAAAATTTATGCTTGTCAATATTTTTGCACAGATCACTAGCTCTTTTGCCTGGTTTTATAAAATTTCTTTTAATTTTATTATGTAAATCTAGGCAGGGTTATTAAAAACTTCACTACTGTTCTGATTTCAGTGTGTGTAATACATGAATGGACAAGTAAAGCGAACAGCTTTATCAGTCGTGTAAGTCATTGCCATTCTTAGGGTAGTATTACTATGATCACCAGCTGTTTCTTCCTGGAAATCTTTTTAGGAGGAGATTAAAGGTAGCTGGCTTCAGTTTCATTTACTGCTAACAGCAGCCAATTATTTAGCACCTTTTTGCCAAGTGTATGGCGGTGGGTATTATCTCTCATCTCTAAATGCTTCTCTACAAATCAGTGATGATTCCATGTCACAGATGATGAATCAGAAGCTATTGAGATGGAATAAGTTTTTGAGACCATACAGCAAGGAAGTGTCTAAGTTAGGACTGAACAAGAGAAATTTGATGATATTTATTTTGTTAATGAGTCTTTACTGTATACAGTATAGTTATTCTAATATTCACTGAGGTAAGCACATAAGCTGAATATTGATAATGGGCTTGTCATCAACACTGCATCCAATATGCGGGTAATAGCCATTCCAAAACACATCAAAGATTCAATAGCTATACATTTCAATAAAAAAATAAAATAAAATAAAATAAAATAAAATAAAATAAAATACACATTGTATTTATGAAAGATGTGGGCCAGGCATGGTTCCCATGTTTGTAACTTGCCCAACTACTGGGAAGCCTGAGGCAGGAGGTTTGAAACATCTTGGCTACCCTGGAAAGAAAATGTAGCTGGGGACACAGGTCAGTGGTAGAACACTAGGCCTAGGATTCAGTCTCTAATAACATAACACATTTACATGCATTCACACACAAAATAGAAAATAAAAAAGAAATGATGTGCATTTGATATTTCTATCAACTATTTAGAATAACAGGGAAAAGTTTTTTAACTTGGTGAAAATAATGTGCTTCCTAAAATGAAATTATACATATCCAAAGAGCCAGCAATTTTTAGATAATCTTTACAATTAGTCATGTTGACATCAACTTTAACAATGAAATAATTATTTCTTGTGGATTTTTCCTAGTTATGAATAACTAAATTCTTCACTAGCTAGATTTAAATGGAATTGACATCTGCTGACAAATTTTTATTAGTAACTTTATTTTAAACACTCATAGGCTCTTAAGATTTAAAATAAATCAAAAGAACATAAACAAAATTAATATTGTTAGCCAATATTTGTTTTTACCTAGAATATATACCTCATGCAATTCTATATATACATAAGCAAAAGAAAAAGAGTAGAAAATAAAAAGGTTTTAGTAAATAAAAAAAATTAAAAATTTTTTGAATGCATCAGACATATATTCTCTGTAGGAACAATTCTCTTTATCCTACATATAAATATACAGTGCTATCCATTCTTTTAAAGAAACATTAAGGTACAATTGCTCCCATTTCCATATTCTAAAACCTCTAGTGGGGTGGCTTGAATCAACTGGTCTTTTCAGCACTGGTTAAACTATTCAGCAATGATTGCAAAAGCATTTTACATGCAACATACACCTGTCATAAAGATCAGAAATCTCAACTATCTGTGTTAGCTATGAGCAACAATGTTTTAGCAGTCCTGTAGAATTTCTGAATCAACTGGTCTTTTCAGCACTGGTTAAACTATTCAGCAATGATTGCAAAAGCATTTTACATGCACATACACCTGTCATAAAGATCAGAAATCTCAACTATCTGTGTTAGCTATGAGCAACAATGTTTTAGCAGTCCTGTAGAATTTCTGGACCAAGATTGATTGATTCTCAGTGCTATCTCCATGTAACAGGCTAGTCATGGATTCTTCCAAATTGCATCATTGCCAAAAGTTCTTTGAGATGATCACAGCAGACTACCATGACCTTCTCCTCTGTATTTTTTAATTTGTTTTATTTTTAGAAAGAACAGGTTTTTAACTTACCACTTATAATTCAATTTAAAATATTAGAAATCTTGAGTCAGCTTTATAGTTTTTATATTTTCCCTCCACTAGGCTTTGGCAAATAAATGGAATCTTCTTTAGGAAATCAGTTATTAAAGAACAGCAATAGCAACGTAGAAGGTGCCTAGCACTTACTGTTTTTGTTAAAGCTGTTTTCATCTTTCACATTGTCAAAGTTCCTGACTTCTGTGATATCTTTTAAACTGCCATTGTCCCTGACTTCTGTGACATCACACTGAATTGTGCTCTGTATATTTTATCTTTGCCCAATTTTGTCTCTGCTGGAGTTTTGGCATCTCTTTTTACCTTTAAGTTATAGGTTCTTCCCAAAGGACATTTCTGTTTCCTTCTACAGTCACTATTGAGGTGTCTTTCATTATAATTTACCCACCCTAAATTTATTCCCAAGGCCTCAAATTCTTGGCATCCCCAGATTTTATTGTCATTGGGAGAAACCATTTCCCCAGGTGATGAAATTCTACCCAAGGATATTTACTTCATTTTCTATGAAATAGCCTGTTCTATGTGAAAAAGTGTATGTGACAATACTTATAGCAGAAAACAGAAAGGTCTGTAGTTATAAATGTAATAACTACTGAATGGCATGTCAGTATTTTTATTCCTAAGTGAAAACTATCACAAACCAATAACTACTAGTGCCATCTTTTGGTAGAAGGCAGAATTGAAATTCATAGCTTTGTTTTCACCACATTCCTAACTAGAGAATAGTTTTTGGAACACAGCAGATGCGGAAGTTGGAGGAAAGTGCGGAGTAGGGCACCGCTGCCTGAGGAAAGTCAGCTGCCTGCCTCAAAAGACCTCAGAGAGAAGCACTGCAAAGGTAAGAAAGCAACAACTACCAGGGACTGAGTGTACATGAACTGTGTGTGTTCGTAAATTCTCACAGTAGTCCTGCCAAACGTGCATAATTATTTACAATCTGGATTATAACTGTGTGTCTTATCCAAGATCATGCAGTCATTATTTAAATCCTCCCCAGCATCACCTTAATTCTGGAAATGTTATCCTTTGTGTACTAGTGTCCTACAGGCTGAAGTGGACAAGGACGGAAGATAAAAACAGTATTGGCAAATCTCAGCTCTTAAATCATATTTCCCCCAAATGACTACATATTTTTTATTTTTCCAGTACACTTTGTTTAGATTATTTTCCAAGGGTATTAATAGTAACTGTTACACTCTTAAAACACTGTGGATTAGATAATAAAATATGTGGTCAACCACAGTACCATATTTACAAGAGTGGTGTGGAAAATCAATAAGTAACTAAAATATAACCCTTCTAAAGACATTGGTATTCATGTGGCATGGTTGTATTCTTTTCCCCCTTGAAAACAGATAGATGTTGGAAACAAAAGGAGAACCAGGGGAATCAGATTGTAAAATGAATGAAATGTTTATTCACAGCAGGCCTCACCTGGAACAATACAGCCAATGGAAATGGAGTACTTGGAGCCATTTGGCTTTGATTCCCTCTGCTGCTCTGCTCTGTGCTTCCATGCGTACCTCCTCTGGGATGTTCATTTTGTGTTTAAGAATCTAGCCAGTTTCTGCTACTGAAGACAATCTTTTTTCTAAAAGTACAGGACCTTCTTAATATATAGAAACCCAAAGTCTGGGAAACATTCTCTTTCACTGTCAAATACTTCCATGCTTTATTTCTGGTAGTATATCAAAGTAGGTGACCGAAAGTTTTTCTTTATTTGCAAGTCAGAAGAGGACATTTTACTGTTGACTGTGCATATAAACAAAGAGAAAGCATCTTGTTTATGAGACTACAGCTCATGATCCAACAGATTTGGATTCAGTTTCCGGTTCTGCAAGTTACTAGTGGACATATCTTGAATACTGTTTAGAATTTTCAAGATTCAGTTTTTTCATTTAATGAAAGTAGTTGTGAGTTTTCAGCACTGACCATTTGCCAGGTCTTTTCCTAAGAATTTTGCAAATATTTAAAATAATTTCCATAGCAATCATATGAGCTAGGTACTGTCATTTTCATTACTTTAATATGAGGTATCAAGAATCTAGGACACTTGCCCTAGGTTAAACTACAAGTAGTAAGGAGCAGAGACAGGCTGTGAGGCAAGTTGGCTTTACAACTCTCGCTCACCCATCCCTCTGTACTTTATTCTGCAAAACAGGTTTTCTAGTACTCACCTACTTCCTTGGGATAGTGGCACACATCTAAGTAAGAAACTGTTTCAAGTGCTCATCACAGTTCTTGACACTGAATATTCAACAAGTATTAACTGTAATATTAATTCCATTCTTCCCTCCAGCCTCCCATTCATTTTGATTCAAACTTGACCATGTTCTTTTTATTTCTAGCTTTTTATGGAACTATAACTATTCATGTACCTTTACCAGCCCAATTTTTCATTTAAAATTTCCTATATTGTCTGCTTAGCTTTTTCCAAAACATAGTTATTCTGTATATTCCAGAATATGAGTTTTATAAAACTTTTTGCATATTTTTTATATTCTTCTTTTAGTCAGGGATTTGCAAAGAGAATAAGACAATACAAGAAACACAATTTACAGTAGTCACTCAAGGAGTCAGATACAAAGAAAGAGCAGGAAATTTGTCCACACACGAAAGACCTAGAGAGTCCATCTGAGAACCTGGGCCACATGCCCCCTTGCAACACCCAGCTGAAGACCCAGAGCCCATGACAATGCTTCCCACGAGTCCACCTGGAGCCAAGGGCCCAAGACGATGACACATGCATGTCTGTTTCATGGATCTGTGCTGGGAAGACCCTAGGGTCTTCAGTGGAGGCTAGAAAGCCTATGCTGGTGGAATGAAGAATCTGTTCCAGCAGGTTGATGGTTCTGCACTGAAGCCAGGAAGCAATACTCAAAGTTAAGAACCAGAGCTCCCCAAAAGTGTCAACCTCAGCAACAACAAAGTCCCAAGCTTCTCCAATGAGAACAGCTGAGTTCACATTAGAAAGTCAGTGTGACAAGCTGCTCCTGGAGATTAAACAGCACACATCTTCCCCTCCAGAGCCAGGAAGTGATGCTTAAAGTAAGGACCAGGGCTCCTCCAAAGTGAACCGCAGCAGCCGTTCTCAGCAACAGTGTCCAGAGCTCCTCTGATAATGAGAACATCCAAGCTCGTATCAAGAAAGACGCTTGACAAACTCTTCCAGGAGAACCAATGACACCAAAGAACAACACACTCTCTTCTTTAGTTCTCCTTTCATGTTGGAAGCAATCCTCAAGTGGATCCCAGCTCAGCATCACGCTGATTCAGCTCATCTGGTGTTAAGGTGACAATCAGTTTTCAATCCACCTCACGTCTATAACATTTCTTGACAGCATAGATTTTATTTGTAAATGTATGCCACAGTATATAAGCATTTTTTATCAATATTTTATTCCCATAGCTTTTCTGTGAAACTTTTGTATCCACATCTTTGTAAGTATTTATGATTATTGTCTTTCTTGTTTCTGGATACAATACTATTCTACACACACACACACACACACACGTCAAAGAAAGAAAGTTTTATTTTTTTCCATAGTTGACTGGCTCCATGAAAGGATGGCATGGCAGAGGCACATGGGAGAGGAAGCTTGCTTATGATTTGACAGGCAGGAAACAGAAAATAATCCAGGAAGGAGGAAGGAAGATCGAACTTTCTATGCTACATCTTCAGTGATCCACCTCCTCTGACCAGGCCTCACCTTCCAACATCATATTTAACTATGAATCCATCAAATGACTAATTCTTTTATGAGTATTACACCTCCATGATCCACTTGCCCCTCAAAAGTACCACCTATGAAAAAAATGAAGCTTTATGAGAACATCTAGATATAACCATAACAATTATTAGCCCTGCCTTATTAAATACTCAGTAAGTATTTTAAATGGGTCAAAAAATTTTTTGTATTGAGTTGAAAAAATTTTAAAGTTTGTTGATATGTTTTCAATAAAGACACATCTAAAAATTCTTTTAGAATTTACAATATTCCTAGCAGTGTATAAATGCACAATGATTATCACTAATTAATATAGTTAAAAATTTTTTTTAATATTATATGCCCAAAGAATACTTATCATTCATATTATTTTTATTGAGAGACAACTATTTTGAAAATAAAGATTTTGCCATGACTTTATATTTGGGAAAACTGATAATTTTCCTTATGATTTTATAAAGTTTATTAATAGCTTCAGAAGGATGTAGCTCAGTGGTAGAGTACTTGCCTAATGTCTGAGAGGCCCTGTGTTCAATTCCCACTACAAACAAGAATTCATAAAGCTTATCATACAATACAGGTGTCATGTCTTCCAAATGTTAAGTAAGTTTCCTAGAATTTGCTCTGTGTTGCATTGTATTTTCCCATCTAAATAATAAAATATTTAAGGCTATGGTAAGCATAAACTGGACAGATACTTAATGTTCAATTTGTACTTTTTAAATAACTAGCAGGTATCATCTCTTAAATTTTAACATTTTTTAAATAGTTGGAGAAGCTAAGCTTAATTGTCAGTTCGACTAGATAAAAAGGCTCCTGGGACAGCTGACTGGACAATGAGTCAGTACACTTATTAAGGGATTAATATATTTATGTGCATAACATGCACATCCAGAATGTGCTGTTAGGAAGTTGGGCCCAGTTGGAGTTTGTTCAATGGGGGCAAGACTATGAAGGTATATTTCTTCCTGACTTTGTTACCCTGGGTTCTGCTTCTAGCCACAATGACGTAAGAAGCATTTCTCTACCAAGCCCTATTGCCATGACTTTCTCCTTCGGAGCCATTCAGTCATGAACTGAAACAATGATCCAAAGAGATATTTCCTTCTTTTAGGTGTGGGAGTTACCTATTTTGTCCTAGTAATGAGAAGGCTGGCTAGTACTGAAAATAGGTGCCAGAGAAGGGGATCAATTCTGTGGCTATTCCTAACTATATAGTTCAGAAGCCTTTAACACTGGTTTTCAGGAATGATTTGGAAAGATTTGGAGATGGAGACCAGAGTCTTAAGATACTTTAAGCAGAGCCTGGTGGGCATTTCTGATTGGAGCTCAGAAAATGACAATGAAACTAAGAATGTGGAAACTAAAGACTATGAGTTTTGAGTTGGGTACAATTACTGTATTGGGATTTGATCTAGAAAGCATGCATATTATATTCTAGAAAAAAAACCACTCTATGTTTTGTCCCTGTTCTGAGATTTTATGGGAGGTTGATCTGGCAGAGGAAATTTCAAGATAGTTCAATGTTCATAATATCTCCTGGGTGCTTTTTTTAGACAGACGCATAAGTGAGAATCAGAAAACAGGAGGAAAAAGTACAGTGGAGTGTTTTGACTCCAAACAACCACACAAAAAGTTGAGCACAAAGAAAAATGATTGCCAAAGAAATCCACGCTATTAGAAAGAAACCAAGTACTTTCAAAGAAGAAAAATGTCTTGAAAGTATCTTAGGAGTTACCAAGATTATACCAATCTCAGAATCAAGGATGCAAAAATGCATTCTTTCTTTCAGAAGAGAGCTCCTGCTCCAGAAGATTTGCCTAGGAGAAGTAAATTCATGGGATATTTTTCCATATTCAAATACCCTAGCATTCAAAGCAGTTGTTCTGGTGAATGCTCAAGCTGTTGTTAGACTTTGGAATCATCCATGGTGTCCTGTTCTTTCAGGCATGCAGAATGCAAGAACCATGAGTCATGGACTCTTTACCCAAATTCCAAAAGAAGGTCTGAGTATAAACAATTTTTTTATGGAAAATGAGATATTATAGTAGCCATTGTTCATTTTCTGTTATTTGGTTCAGAATGCTCTGTAATACTTTCATTGTCTTGAATGATTTGATACTATTTTGGTATGTTTGATATTATTGTGTGTGAAGCTATGCTCAACTATCTCAAAGAAAGAGACATTATGGTAGCTACTGTTAATATCTGGTTGTCTTGTTGTGAAGTGCTGTGCTGCTTACATTGTTCTGTTCTGATCTGCTTTGTTCTGTCCTCTTTTGTTTTATTCTCTTTAAAATAAAATTTTTTAAAAAACAAAAGAAGGTCTGGTGGCAATACAAAGTGTTCCTAAGAGGTGTACCTACAAATCTGTGGGAGTAAGTGTGAGGGTACTATAGAGATCCCAAAAAGTCAAAGATGATAAGAATGTGAAAGATCTACCAAGGAAAGCCACAGGCAGCAAGTAGAGCCATCCAAAGAGAAAAAGATCATTTGAGTTTCAACTGCCCACGTCATAAGGATGGAATCACCCATGTTCTCTGGAACTCACATTTTAACACTATGTTCCCCTAGATGCTGATGAAGTACTACAGAACTTAGTGTTTTCCTTGCTGGGCGATGGTCCTGTCTTGGTGAGATTCTTTGCTATTTATCCAGTTTTATTTTCTTTTTGGAATGAGAATAGTTATCTTTTACTACAGCACTTTGGGAATATGTAACTTTTTAGAAATTTACAGGAGCTCCTAGCTGGGACTTTGCCTTGAGTCTCAGAAGAAACTCTGACTTGAACCTTGTTGGTAATGGTGGAAATGTTGAGACTTGGAGAAAGGAATTAATGTGTTTACAGATATACATAGGTTAGAACAGGTTTGGTGAAAATAATGACCTTGTTTTTGTCTGTATTTGAAGACTGTATTAGTCACTTTCTCACATCTGGGATAAAATACCTAGCACCCATAACATTAAAGAGGAGAAGTTTAATTTGTATTCCTAGTAACACATTTCCAACAAGGTCCTACCTCCTAACAGCACATTCAGCTATGTACTCATTAGTGCCTCCAGGACCCAGTAACGTCTTAAATGTCCTACTTCTGAAAGCATGAGACTTATAGGGGCCATTTTAGTCTAAACATTCCTCCTCCGTTTCCCAAAAGTCTTAGGTTCCTGTCATTTGTAAAGTGCACCTAACTCAACTCTTGAGTGTTATCAGCATTCTAGCAGTTACAGCATTTTTGATATGGCCAAGTCCAATGTCTTCTCTGTGAATCAAGGCAAACTGTGAGGTATAGGTTCCTGTGAAAATTAGAAAGAAAATTAAATACTTCTCAAATATAATAGCCCAGAGTAAACATCCCCCCTCCACAAGGCAAGGATAAAATGATAGAAAGTAATCAGACACTAACAAGGCCAAAATTTGACAGGATAAATATTAAATTCTGAAGCTCCATGTCCAGTCCTCTGAGGCCTATTAGGCTGAGATGAGAGCAGCAAAGGTTTTGGGGAATGTCTGCCCTAATGGCCTTGTTGGTTGCAGTTCACTTGGGCTCCCTCTTGGGCTGTATCTTCCTGCTGCCTGTGGGTTTTTGTTTGTTTGGTTGGTTTTCCTTTGACAAACATTCCACACTGCAGTCATGTTTCATTTTCTCAGATCTCCATTGCAGCTTTGGCTTCTTTCTTACAGATTCACACATGACAAACAGTTCCATTGGCTCTGCGCAGTGACTTTCATATGTTGTTGCCTGGCCTCTCAGGCCTTCTTCTGGAATATGGGTGTGACCCCTTAACTTTTGCATCTGTATATCTGTTAAATGATATCACATGGATGATGCCAAGTTGTGCTGTGAGCTTATGTAGTCATCAGTCCCCTTGGACTACGGTTCAGTACCTAGATTTCTGAACTCAGGTAGGCAGCCTGGAATGACTAGGACACATTGAGAATCTCCTCTTGAGTCAAGATCTTTCAAAGGCATACCCTTTTATACTCTTGAGCCTGGGAAGAATGGGGTTTGGTTAATTCCTGAGATCCCTTCAAGCCATTTTTGTCATTGCCTGATCTAAAGTACTTGGTTTCTTATAATTTTTTTGGAAACCATATTATCCTTGATCCTTACTTTGCAGGAGCTGCATTCTGATAGATTCTGCTAGCCTGGGGTTTCACTACATCCTCCCAACTTGGTACTGGACCCAGAGAAACAACTTATCCTATGTTCTTCTTCTCATTCCAGAGATAAACCTCCCACTCCCTTGTTGTGCATGCACAGAGCCCTTTCCAATCCCAAGACTCCACAAACACTCAAGCCTTCACCTCCAGCCCCCAGTAAATCTTTCTGTCTCCTGTAAATCTTTCTGTCTCCAAAGGCATGTCTCCAAGACCCACCTCCATTAACTGCTCCTTCAAATCAGCAGTTAATATGACATTTTTCCCACCCCCCCAAACTCCTCTTCCAGCCAAAACTGATAAAAGTAGTCCCACTTCTTTGTTCTCATTTGAGAGCCTCTATACTTCCTGCCCTGTGAAGCTCTCCCATGTTCACATTAAAGTTCTCCTCCTTTGTCTCCTTATCGCTCTCATTTTCTCTGTGCCACTTCAGATGACTGACAAAAATACTCAATCACTTTCACATTGAAACTGAAAACTTTTCACATTTTTTAGTTCTTTCAGCTCAGTTTGCTCTCTGCAGATATGTCTAAAAATAGTCAGAAATACTTATGCCAACTTGAGTACTGGGATACCTTAAAATTTTTTCTGCCAGACCAGTTAGTCCAGTCATCTTAATCTCAGCTTCTGCAAATTCTCAGGACATGGAAAAGTTAGTCAAATTTTATACCAGAATGTGACACATATGCCCTCTAGTCTAGCTACCCATGTGTTCTATGTTCCCAACTGAAAACTTCTGAGACTGGTCTTTACTGTCTGTATTTATATAAACCTTCTGATCTTCTGAGATCCAAGAGCTGCTTACCCTGACTGAAGGTTCCTCCAACCTGCGTGCTCAAACTTTTCCAACTTCTCCTACAAACAATTTACAAATCACATTTGCAGGTACAGTTGCAGCAGTGGCCACACTTCTGTGTTACTGATTTTGTGTATTAGTTGCTTTGCGTCCTGGGATAAAGTACATGACATCAATGATTAAAAGAGGTGAATTTTAATTTGGCCGAATTTGTAAAATTCAGTTCATGATCAGCTAGCTTCAAGGTAACAGTGGCGTGCTAGAAAGGCATAGCAGAAAAAAGTCACTCAAACTATAAGTACTATGAAGCAGAGAGTGAGGGACCAGCGGGGGAGGAAGACATATGCGGCAAAGGCATGTCTCCAAGACCCACCTCCAGTCAGGTTCCACCTTCTAACAGTGCATTAAGTTTGTGAATGTAGGGTCCCTCTGATCCAATCACACTTCAAAAGCCTCACCTGAACGCATGAGACTTTGAGAGTACAGATTAGATCTATACCATAACAGATTAAGTATAGTTTAAAGAGACATGTTGGGTGTCAAGTATAATGGGGGAGAATGTGACAGTTTAAACTTAATTGTCAGGTTGACTTGCTTATGAGACTCCTGGAGAAGTGACTCAATTATGGGGACCCTATGTGATTCACTGGACTAATCAGAGCTGAATATGCTGGTGGGAAGTGGAGACTAATAGGAGTTTGTCACTAAGGGTGTGGCTACAGGTGTGGCTGCTCTGCTTCTGCTCATCAGGAGGTGAGCACCACTCTTCTGGCAAACCCTTGTGCTGTGATGTTCTGCTTTGGAACAGGTGACCATGGAATAAAACCTCTAAAATCAAAGTAAATCTGTCTTTCTTTAAGATGTGGGTGGCATTTTGTTACAGCAATTGGAAAGTGACTACTGTATATTCTTAAAATATCTTTAAGAATATTTAGCACTACTTGGTTAGGAAGAACCAACATTGTGAAAATGGCCATACTCCCAAAACTGTTATACAGATTCAATTCAATCCCAATCAAAATACCATCAACATACCTTACAGATCTAGAAAAAATATTCCTAAAATTGGTCTGGAAACAGAAGAAACCTAGAATAGCAAGGGTGATTCTGAGCAACAAAGGCAAGACAGGAGGCATCTCAATCCCTCATTTGAAACTATAATACAAAGCCCCAGTCATAAAATCAGCATGGTACTGGTAAATAAATAGACCTGAGGATCAGTGGAACAGATTAGAAGCAAACAGTACTACAAAGACACTCAGCCACCTTATATTTGAAAAAGGGGCTAAACATGTTCACTGGGAAAAAAAAGATAGCCTCTTTAATAAATGATGTTGGAAAGATTGGCTTGCCACATGCAGAAGACTGAAAATAGACCCATGCCTATCAACATACACTAAAGTCAAAATGGATCAAGGATGTAAATATTAAAACAGAAACACTAAATGTACCAGAAGACAAAGTAGGTAAAAACTTTGAAGACAAAAGGATAGGGAGAGAATTCATGAAAAAAATGCAAACTACACGGGAAATACTTCAAAGACTCAACAACTGGGATCCCATATTGCTAAAAAGTTGTTGCACTTCAAAAGAAATCACCAACAAAGTAAAAAGAAAACCCACAGAATGGGAAAAAATCTTCGCCAACAATCCCTCAGACAAAGGACTTATGTCCAAAACATATAAAGAATTGAAAAACATCAAGCCCCCCAAATTCAAAGACCCTCTCCAAAAATGGGCATCTGAGATGAGCATACATTTCTCAGATGAAGATATACAAATGGCAAAGAAATACATGAAGAAATGTTCACCATCACTGGTCATTCGAGAAATGCAAATTAAAACAGCCTTGAGATTTCATCTCACCCCAGAAAGAATAGCTGCCATCAAGAAAACAACTGATAACAAATGTTGGCAAGGATGCAGGGAAAAAGGAACACTCCTCCATTGTTGGTGGGAGTGCAGACTGGTGCAAACACTGTGGAAATCAGGATGGAGATTCCTCAAAAAACTAGAATTGTAAATTCCATTCAATCCAGCTATTCCCCTCCTGGGTATTTTCCCAGAAAAATTGAAATCGTCAGGTCACAGAAATATATGTGCACCTATGTTGATAGCAACACAATTTGTGACAGCTAAATCTTGGAAACAACCAAAATGCCCATCAGCTGCAGAGTGGCTGAAAAAAATGTGGTATTTTTATACAATGGAATACTACTTAGCCATAAAAAATGATGATCTTGCAGCCTTATAGGTAAATGGAGCCAACTTGAAAATATCCTCATTAGTGAAATAAATAGGGCTCACATGAGTAAATATCAAATTATATTTCTGGTATAAAAAATAACAAAAACTGACCCAAAACTGGGATCCAAAGAGTATGATAGATATTGTGAAAGTGAAAGGGAAGGAAAGTGCTCTAAAGAGTATAATGAAATGTATAGTGTGTAAGATAGTTGATCATATTACTGAATTTCTGTTGGAACATTGAACAGAAGGATTTGCACTGTAAATGTTTGAGTGTCTAGCCACTGTTTATGCTTTGATTTTGTAACTTTGGCAACTATTTTTTGAGATGACAATACGTAATATATCAACTAGTGATTCTATGTGAGAATTTTTTTTTCCTTTGAATGCCTTGAATTCGGTAGTGTTCTACCCTTTTCTTCTATTCTCTTTAATTTTCTTTTATTTCTTTGAAAAAAAAGAAAAGAAAAATGTGCAATATAACAACCATTGTTAAATTTCTTTCATTCTGTTGTGAAAACCTATATTGACATTGTTTTGAGTTTGTTGTTTACACCTTTTGCTTTTTGTTCTTCTTTTCTGACTTTTCTCTTTTTAAAATAAATTTTTAAAAAAGAATAGCACTAAACATAAGAGACTATACTTACTTAGGGAGTACCTACGCAAATACTACCTTGTTTTTATTTTAAAGAGAATTTAAAAAAACCAACAACCAATACAAAATTTCAAAACAAGATGACAGGAAATTAACAATAGTTGCTATATTGCATATGGTTGTCTTAAAATTGTTGCTCAGATTACCAGATATAGGCATGAAAATTGATCAACCATTATAAGCACAAATTGTTCCATTCAATGAACTAATAGAACTGGTAGCACAATTATCTTAGCTGCATTGTGTATATAGAAATACATTTTTTCCCTTTCTTCTTTTCTCCTTTCCCCAATCCCAGTTGTTCTGTTCTTTTGAGCATAGTGATTATAATTATGTACAAACATGAATATTCTTTGCCTGTGTTATATGATAGTTTTCTACTGTGAACACAAACAGTACAATTAATAATTTTTATTGGAGTTAAACATGATAAACTTCATTCATGGTGGATCTATGAAACCAAATTAAGTGCATTGGAAACATGGTATTCTCATTTTCATTTCTGTTAAAAGAACCTCCTAGTGTTCAGCAGTTATTGGCCCATGAAAGGTGCTGATCCATTGTTTTGTTAGCTTGGCCAAATCCTTTCCTGGAGTTCAAAAAGAGGCAATAAGTAAAACTTCCCTGCTTCTCCAGTAAAGGTTGTTTTATGCCTGAAGAAAGTATTATTTTCATATTTGATCTGCTTTAATATGGGAGAACAAGCATTGACCACAGATCTTACCATATCTGTGCTTGTCTATCCAGAAGCACAGTCTTCCCTTTTGCACAAAGAGGGTAGTCAAATTTGACTAAATTTGAACACTAATGATAATTTCTGTTTTTTTAAAATATGGAACGCTTCACAAGTCTGCGTGTCACCCTTGCACAGGGGCTATGCTGATCTTCTCTGTATCATTTCAACTTTAGTATATGTGTTGCCGAAGCGAGCACACTAATAATTTCACCGGAAGTCTGAACATCCTCTCTAACGTCCAAGTGGTACTGGTCAAGATGAGACAGGAATTTAATTCCAGCAGTTCTAAGTAACCGAATATCCTTAAGATCTGCTAAGAAAAGATCTGACTTCTATTTTTGTTTAATTTTTCATTAGAAATTATAAACTTATGATTAGTTTTGGAACAATTTATTCTAAATATCAACTGCATTAAAAACAAGTAACACTGCTTAAAAATAGCTTTACTTTCAGGACCAGGGATATGGCCCAGTGGCATAGTCCTGCCTGACAAGTGTGAGGTCTGAGTTTGATTCTTGGTACAAAAATAATTTACAAAAATAACTTTCATATCATCTAATACTCATATAAAAAGGAGTACAGCCATTGAGTATAATCTCAACAGACACATTGAATACAGCTTTAAATATACAACCTCGCAAACAATAATATTACAAATATATGATATCATATGCCATATAATTATATATTGGCATATTAGGGAGTACCTACGCAAATACTACCTTGTTTTTATTTTAAAGAGAATTAAAAAAAACCAACAACCAATACAAAATTTCAAAACAAGATGACAGGAAATTAACAATAGTTGCTATATTGCATATGGTTGTCTTACATATTCTTACATATTTATTGTACCATATGATTAATATATTCTTGTAGAAAATATATATCTATTATATATGTGTATCATACACAATGTATAATAAAAAATGTTGAATGTCTAAATGAAAATCCATTACTCAGAATTTGGAGGTAAGTTTCAAACATGCCATCTGTATGAAGAAAAGTATTACCAAAGGCTTTGATTTAATTACTTGACTGACTTACAAAAATGTTAGTGCTCTCCTTTTAGTTTTCTCTACTTCCTGATTATACTAAGGTAATATTGTGAAATAATTTTCACATTTATTTTCAGTGTCAGTCTTGAAATTTCAATAGAAATAGATGCAGGAAATATTTTATATTACTCAATAAGAATTGAAAGTTGAAGCAAAATGATACATTCCTAGAACTGAAACCTAAGAATCTTTCCATTCTAATACTTAATTGGTTTGCCTGAACACCACTCTACATGGAGACAGTTAATTTGTCTAATAGACTTTTTATAATCCAATAATTATGGTTTTATCATTGATTTTAAATGATTAAATATTTGAAATTAGAATATAAATAAGTAAATGTGCAAAATTAAAGGATAGATAATAGGAAAATTGAAGGCAGATGCAAGGAAATGGAAAAGGGGATAGGATGGAGGGAGGAAAAGGAGAAATAATCAAGTGATTGAAAATTACCAAGATGTATTATTTGCAAGGACCAATCACTAGAATGAACATTATCATTCTGTACTAACATGCACTAATAAAAAATATGGAGAATAAAACATTACTAAAAATAATGCAAAAACAGTTAAGTAGTAAGACAGTTTACACAATCTTTTTCTACTTTTCTAAAGAAATTGTATATTTTTAAAGCATCAAAATACAAAAATAGGAGTTTTCTCCATTGGGTAGCTTTTGTATCTTGCATTTAGTAAGCATACTTCATCCAACATTGTTTACATTGCATATCTTCATTATTTTCTATTTGTAAATATTTCTATGCTATTAGTATTTGTTTCAAGTTTTCTTTAGGCAGTGAGTAGTGGAAAAGCAAAAACAATGGAAGAAAATAGCTTACCTTGTGAACTGAAGGAAAGAAATTGAGGAAGGAACTAAAAAAAAGATGGAGAAAGAGAGAAAAGAAGAAAGAAGATCCCTGGTAATAGAAGCATTAGCCCATAAACACAAAAACAACTTCAGTCACTCAAGGAAATGATTGCAAGTATCTCCATCACCGTTACACAACCTCAAGATGTATGAAAATTATTTTTTTGTGTTTTGTTTCAATAAGTTTCTGAAAACTGGGGATTATGTTAAGAGCTAGATTATAACAATAATCAAATTCATCAATAATCTATTTTATACACTGTCAGTACTGAAGTAAGGATATTAAAAGAGGACGTTAAGGGTTTTTTTTTTGTACAACTGCCTTATTATGCAAATGAACAAATGAAGTTTTGGGACAATAAGTGACCAGTCCTTAGTTACTCTGTACCCAGTGCAGAGAGAGTCACCTCTGACTCACATAGGCTGCAAGGTGTCCTGATATTTGTTTCATTGCAAGTTTACCCACTCTGTCTCTTGAAAGAGTTGAAAAGAATGAAACAGTTTATCAGTGGAATCATACAAACCAATACATTTCAGAGATTTAAATTTTATCCTGTAAGACCTCCTTTAATGCTTTTCTCTGAACCCTATCTTTAGCTTCTCTCTCTTTCTTGGTATGTCTATATATACATCCTTTATAGAGACTTGTAACTTTCTTTTAAATATATATTATAATATATATTATTATTATTGTAACTTAGATTTCTCACTTGTACTCTTTTTGTCATCCCTCCAGCCATCATTCATAGAAGATTTTCCAAAGTCCATAGCTTCATCTAATATCACATAATAATAAACATTTTCCTTCTTTAATTTCCATCATACTACTTAACTACATCCACAGTGCGATCATTTTTATCATTAAATGTTTAAAAAAATCAGAATCTGTATTGATTATCTCAACTACCATATGTCTTACTTATTCCTCAGGATATCATAATGTAGTTTGTATCTACCACTTGCTTCAAAATTTGGACTCAGCAAGGTAATATATTAAGAGATAGAAAATATTATTCTTATTTGAATTCCTGTTAGATACTACTCACAGTGACACATTTTATGTATAAATTAATCCTTCCACCCAAAATAACTCAAGAATTCACAATTCTTAGAAGAGAAAATTGATGTAAAAGTATTTTCCTGATGTCATTATTTCCTGTTTTGTCCATTATTGCTCAAGACTTGTCTGTACAAATTATTCTGCTTGTTATCTTTGCCTTATAACTTTCTTTATGCTGTCTTACCTTCAAAATACATTTTATAAAATATTTTTTATAAATTTCTCAAGATCTAATAGATTTCTAAGACACTAAACTTCATTTTGCTAATTTACAAATTGAAAGTTTTGATTTTTAAATTTAGATTTTTAACTATTTCCACTTGATTACTTTTTGGGTTTTTGGCTTTGGGCATTAACAACTCTTGTTTTGTCATAGTTGGGATTTAAAAGAGTGTTAAATGCACAATTTACACATTACTTCATAAGAATGTTGGAAGAATTACATGAGGTAGAATATACAAAGAGCTTAGTATAGCATTTAAAAGAGGCATTCTTGCACCTTACATTCCCTCTTAATACTTTCCTCTTTTGTCTTCATTCTCTCAGTTTCAAAAGCCCATATTTTCAGTTGCTCTCTCTTTCACTGGGGATTGTTTTTTATTACTGTAATTCAGAGTTCTCACTTGAACCCTTTCTCTTATTTCACCAGCCATCCTTCATTGAAGGTGAAACTCTGTAGTTTCACCTAACACTGAAGTTGTTTTATATACATTCATAATTCAATTTCTAAAATCATCCCTTCTAGAAATTGTCTTTAGTTCTAATTACTCTAAGAATGCATTCTCAAATAAAGATTATGGAACCCAATTAAGACAACTGATTGTTACTTTTCTGCAAAAAACAGAAGTATTTCTAACCATGCAAAGATAGACAACATAAAAATCAGTCATCCAAAAAAGTTCTCAACTCCTTAACATTTACCATCTAAAAGTGTCAGTATAAGACACATATACTTCAGTACTTGTTTTTTGCCCCTCGCTATTAACCAAAACCACCAGGCTACCTCATGACTTCAGTTCATCACAACTTACCTTCTCCAAAGTATCTTGCTGTACCATTCCTGGACATTGTTAATCACGTTGTTCTCTCTGACTCTTTTCTGCCTGGTAAGTTCTTTTGTAACACAATATTCTTAATGATTAAATGCCCTTCTTCATTTTCCTTGAAAAATTCCCCAGGTCTTAATGGATTTCTTTTGAAAACATTTTGTGTGTATTTCTCACATGATGCATTTCACAATCATGGTCTCACTCTCATAGTGACCCTCTTAGCCTCTTGAATGCTGTGATTACAGGTGTGTGATACCATACCCAGATCTTATATTAATGAGGTGATTATGCACCTGTGGATATTTTTTTCCCGTGGATATTTTTTCCCGTGGATATTTTTAACAAGGTTAGATTTTGCTGGAAGTACATATGTCTCATACTTATGTACTTGTGGAATTTTTAACAAAGTTAAAATTAAGGCACAATGTTTTAGGGGACACACTGTGAATTTGTTTACTGTGACAATTATAAAAACTTAATTAAATAAACCTAACTGATTATCCTTTAAGGGATACTTGATTCCTTGTGTGTAAAATAACTTTATAAATTGGTAATTTTGTCATTGCCCTATTGTGGTTTAATTTTAATAAAACAGGAAAAGTATAATTTTCTCAGGCAAGAACTACCAAAAAAATGATAGGAAAAATGTTACATGAAATAAATGTTTTCCATTTATCTTCATATAAAAATTCTCTAAGCAATATTGACTATTTGTTTTACAATACTTCTTAAAGTAACATAAATGCTAAGTATTAATCTCCAAATTCTAGGAAAGACAAGAACCCAGATATTCAAATCCAGCACTTACAATTTGCATTTGCTTTCAGGGCATTCGCCTATCTAACTCAAGCAGCTGTGAAACTGAACAGTGTTTTGGGCAGCTTTAAGAGAAAAAGTGGTAAGAGGATTTTTCTCAAGTACTCAGAATTTTCACAAAGTAAAGACTGTAATAACTTTTCTAGGATCCTGGTTTACCACAACTTCCAAAAGGTAAACTAGAATTATCGGGATATTACCATTAATAGCCACCCAAGTTTCTGTTACCTGAGAGGTACAATGACCATAACAGGCTATAACTGCACTAAATGTATCTCCTGAAATTCTAATGCTCATAGAATGCTAGATAAAGCCAATAAAATTCTCTTCTGAGAATATATTCTTTCAAATTATCCCATAAATAAATTTTTATACAATATCCAAGCTGCAGCTCAAAATAACTAGGCACACAGGAAGGGACGGTGCAATGAATGGAAACCGTTGAAACAACAGATAAAAGAGACAATAATAAACATCAGATAGTGAAATTATGAAACAAAAGTAAAAGTAACTGAATTTAATATTATAAAATAGGATAAGGAAAAATTTGAAAATATTTACAAATAATAAGAAACTACCAAACATGAAATTTCACCTTAGAAAATAAATAAATAACAATTTTGGAATTGGAGAACACAACAACTGAAGCTACAAATGGCAGATCAGACTAGATGAGAGCTATTGAGAAAAATTATTGCAGTATATATGTACTATGAAGGATAATAGAAGAATCACAAGTTAATTTAGAAATTAACCTGTAATACTTTACCCCATCATACATATATTCCAAAGTCACAGCAAAGATACATTTGCAAACAAAAGCATAGAGTTAACAATATTGAGATTTCTAGAAAATGAAAAAAGCTAATTTCAATGTAAAGAAAGGTGATTCTCAAATCAAAGATCTGAGGAGTTAAGTCATGAAGGGCAGAAACAAGATAAGCACATGGCAAAAACATAACACTGACATTAATCATAGAAAACTCTCAAGAAAACATTTGCTTTTTTGTACTATAAAAATGACATAAGTATAGAAATGGTATTTATTGAGTAGGAGAACAAAGATTTTGATAGATTTTTAGCAGTATTATGTTGACAAATCAGATAAGCTATTTCACAATATCAGAATTTCAAATCAAACTGATGCTGTTTGTAAAGTTTTGCTATTAATTTCATCAGTGACTGAGATGCTTTGACAAAGCAGAAAACTTCTGTGTAGAAAGGTGGGTCCCATGTCCTTCCTCTACTTCAGGGACACTCAGCTCTGGTCAGAGTCAGAGTTCTCTATAAGAAATAAACATGTCATTGTCTCCCACAGCTAAGAGTACTCATTCTATGGTATATATTCATCTATGATCCCCAGTTTGCGTGGTATATATTTTGAGAATAATGCTTCATAAATCCATGGACTCAAAAAGTTTCATTACTATAAGTAATCTTATACCCTGAAATTCCTGTTTAACATATTAAGTACTCAAGACTCACCTCCTTGCACATGTCATTTGACTGTTTGCTGAGTGAAGTAGGTTTTATGTTTCAAAAAATTATACCAGAATATTTGCATTATTTGCTTTTCCCTAGGATTTTCTTCTACTAATCTGAGAAGGAAGGAATTAAAGTTTACTTGTTTAAATCCTTCCTGTCCATTTCTGTGGTAATCAATAAAATAAGAGCAGCAAAATATATAAATTCCATAGTGGAAGAGGAACAAAATGGAATGAAAGCAAAATATTATACAATTCCACAGAAGACAAGAGCAGGGAAATATAATAGAAGGAAAAAAATCACAAAGTATGTGTTATAATTAAATACAAAAATTATGTTCATCATTCATCATATTTAAAGTTATTATATAGCATACTAAATTCACAATAATTATTTGATTCAAAAATAAAATCTAATAATTTACTGTTTATTAGAACTCCAAAGTACAGTAATATTAAAAGGTTTAATGTAGCATTTTAATCTGACTGACATATAATACCATCCAAAAGAAAGCATACTGATGATGTTCAAAATATTTTTAATGGCAAAAATCATTACAAGAAATAAAAAATTACTTTGTAATGATAAACAGATTAAATTTCCTAGAAAAGTATGCTAATTTTATTTGCAGGTTTTAATAATTTTCTTAAATTATATTTATAAATTGTAATAATTAATCATAGTAGTTGATTTAACCTCATATCTATTTCCTTCATTATCAAATAAGACAACAAAAAATCAATTAAGCATATGGAAGTTCCAAAAAACATTTTAACCATTTTAACTTAATGGAATATTTAAAATATTTTAGTCAACTATAGAATATTTCTATTTGAAGCACAATACAATTATAAATATTAAGTATGTGCTATTCTGTAAGTCAAGCCTCAATAAACTTTAAACAAATTCAATCATACAAAGTATATTCTTTGAGAACAGTGCATTCCTATAGACAATCATAATAAAAGATAATTAAAAGTTCTTGTGTGTATTGAAACTACAAAATATAAACCTGAATTTGTATTTATAAATTAATCTGAAATTTAGTCACTAAAATCTAAAAGCTCCTAGACTTGAACTGGTGGGGTGAAGTAGGAGAGGGAAAAACAAATAAAATCAATTTTCATATAAAGGCAAAAAATGAGAGCCAGAAGAGCACAGGTTGATTTCAAACTCAAAATTTGTTTCCAGTAGAACTCTGGGGAAGCAAATGTAAAGGCAGGATAAGCATGAAAAGTTTAATAAAATTTGCTTTTATGTACTCTTGCTTACTAAGGTACTGCAGTATGTAATGCACAAAAGTCAGTTAATGAACCAGTTAAGGTAAAAAGTGGAAATTTAAGACAATAAATGAACAGAGTAGTGGCAAGACATCCAAGGATGGACTGTGAATCTAGAGATAAGAGCAATTTAGATATTAGAGACAGATGATTCCAGGGGGACAAACAAAGTAAATGAATGAATGAAGGAAGGGATTATAATTTGGAAAATAATCTTGGTACACCAAATCAGTTTTTATCAACCTTAACTGCTTTTCACATTATGTTAAAGGAATCTTTAAAGTAAGAGCAATGCCAAGCACAAGTAAAAACTTTGGATTTAATAAACTTGACTGGGCTTCTGGTGGATGCGTGGACTTAGGAAGAGGATGTATTTCATGGACAGAAAGATGAGTTCCTTATCATTTTAGAGCAACCATTATGGTTGATCTTTTCAAGATCCTGTTTTTCCTTTTCTGTCCTTTTATGACTCACTACATTTCCTGTCTCACCATGGGAAACCTTTCGACTTATATTTATGTTTTGTACTGAACATAGATACTATTTTACACGGTTTTACTAATGGAAATGGCCATGCCATATACAGCATTCTGCTTCTTATTTTGGCCTTTGAGCACTGTGCTATGTAATCACTTTATTATTCTATATTTCCTCACATTTATTTTCTATACAATGTATAGTTTCCATGAATCAGCAAAAAATTAATATCTCTTATGATTTGGGGAGAGTATTTCTGTTGGATCCCATGGTCTCACTTATATGTGCTTTTGGAAGTCAGGTCTTTTAAGGTCTTAAGCAGCTGAGATGACTCTGGAATTCTATTTCCTTTGGACTCCCAACTGGGTTTCCTCATATCATGTTATCTGATGGTGTCCAGAGGACAAAAGCAAATTCTGTGATGATGCTAAGAGCTTTGCCCAAGAGGTAGAACAGTGTAATTTCTTTCACATTCCATTCACCAAAAAAAGACCAAGTCTAGTTCAGATTCTGAGGTTGGGACTCAATTATCTAATGAAAGGAGTAGCAAAGTCAGTCATGTTAAAAAATGAAATTATACAAAACAAAGAAAACCAAAAATGAGGAGATGAAAGTCTATGAATTTAGTTCAGTGGCACAAGCGCCTGCCTGGCAAATGCGAGGTCATGAATTGGATCCCTGGTACCAAAACAACAACAACAACAACAACAACAACAACAATAAACGGTCATATTGTAAAGAGCATTGACAAGAGGAAAGTTCTTCACTTGAATTATCATTATAAACATCAGCCACTGAGTAAAACAGATACAATAAATCAAAGAAAAGAAAGCAAAAGTAAAATAAAGAAAAATCATAAACTACCAGCTTACTCTGAATGTAAATACTATTTGCAATTTAAGTGATATACATGATAACTCTGGGAAAGTTAAATATTTAACAGATAATTTTAAAAATCAGGGCATTTAGGAAAAGTAGCAGGGCATATTGGTTTTAAAAACCGAGTTAAATATTTGAAAGGATACTTTCAAAATAGAAAGATGTTTCCTGGTGGGGAGTGGTTTTGGATTTCAAAATACATGTCAAGAGCTCTTGCTTTTGCACAGTATTATTATGATTGGATTATAAAGAGAAATCAAAACTGAACAAAACTAAAGCAAAATAAACAGTTTATTGTTTCGTTTAAAATGCCAATAAATTGGCCTCACTAGAACCAGTTTTTCAAATACCCAACTAAACCACGTAGGAAGATTCAGAGTACTCTAAAAGAAAACCCTCTATACAACATAAACCAGGGTTTAAAATTAGCGTATTGTAATACTCCAGGTGAAAGTGCTATTAATCATAAGGATAATGAGTCTGCTTTTTTAAAAATGGTATATTCTTTGACTTCTAAAAGATATCTCTTCTCTATCAATCTCTGTTCCTGGCTCAGCATTTGACTTCACTCAGAAATTGAGCCTGTTTCTTCAGACAAGATGGATGTGTTTAGACAAACATCCAGAGTATCAGGGAATCTTGGTGGTTGTGAGTTAAGTGTGAGACAGGAGAAGTAAGGGTTCTCATTTGTGCATTACATTTTACAAAAGTCCTGATAAACAAAGTACTTTAGGCAGATTCAAGCCAGGAAAAAAGCCCTAGTAACAGTCTAAATTATTTTGCATTTTTTGTATAGTATTTTGCATTTAGTTTGGATAGAGTTGTATATTATAATTTTTCTATTTATGAATTTCATTCTCTTTGAATATCACTGAACCAAGCATGCACAAAAAGAATAATCTATTTCAATTCAGATAAGCAATAGTAAAAGAAACACTGCATGATATAGGGTTTTGAGATGGATACTATTGGATGTCTTTGCAAGCTGTAGATAGCAGAGTGATTTGAATAAAACATTTTTGCATAGAATGAAGCCAACAAATAATATTTTCAATTTTACATATTCGTTTTTATCACATTTATGGCAAATACACACAGCAAAATGAATATAAAAATGCCTCTCATTTTAAGGAAAATTATATCCTAGTTGTAGGATTCTGGATATTTTTCTGCCTCTAATTATTTGTATTTTCAATTATCATCATAAATAAATGTTATAGTAGGACAAATCTGTATTTAAAAAGATTTATTAGGAGAGTAAATAGAGAAAAATAGGGAAAGAAACTTTGAGAAATTCAGTGTACAATTTGGAAAGATTATGTCTGATAGCAGAAATTAAAGTCAATAGTTGTAAACTATAAACTACTATCAAATGGTTTCTTTTCATCTATTTTTTAATTCTTCTTGCAATCTGAAATACTTGATTATAATTCTTTCTAAATTTTGAAATTCTATTTCTAACTTTTATAAGTGAATTTCTCCTAATACAGATACTTGATATGCAATCTGTTTTTATGTCCTTTATAAAGTGACAGCATTTTGATTATATAAATAAATATTTTGAAAGCTAGACAAGTTGATCTCATTAGAGAGTATGAGTTATTTATTTAAAATAACTTAAATACTATAGGTACAAAATTTAGTATAACTTATAATAATGTTTCAAAAGTAATAAATATTTTTACATTAATAATCTTGTATTCTATTAAAGGTAGTACCTTTTCCTGCTTACTGACTTTGGATTCAACAAAGTCACTATATAAAGAAGTCAGATATGAAGAAATCAGAACTTTACTTTGGTGTTGTTGGGTTTGTGCACCTCAACTAGGCCATGAAGAGAATATTTTAAAGCTACTGCACTAGTCAGAGGAGGGTTAAAAACATGTATAACAGTGCTGCCCCAGATCAGCCCTGGCCCACTCATGCCAGTACCCAGGCATCTGAGTATAATAAATTATTTTATTTAGAGTTGCTGAGTTTTTAGATGTATTGCTGCACTTCCATAGCAATTAGACAATTGAAATTCTGTAATCATCATTACCATCATAATGATATATAATACAATTGAAATAATACAATCAGAATATTATATGTAGAATATTTATCCAAGAGTTGTCCATGAATTGACCAGTTTTAACTCTAAAAACACTATATTTGCAAACTTTTTATCCTAGGAAAATTGTTAATTGATGGTCATAGTACTATATAATATATTTGAAAAAATTTAAGTGTATTATAACTTTCTTGGATCATATAACAGATTTCTCATGTCCCAATTCCCAGATACAAAGATAATTTATATGTATGTATATATATCACAATATATGACCAGATATTAATTGCATAAGAATCACATATGACTATACTATTTAGAGAATATTATATAGGCAGGAATATTATTTATTTAGAATATATCAATGTAAAGCAATAATATTAATTACTGACTTAATAATATATAATGCTATGATATATTTCATTTTTGCTTCTTTTCAATGAAACTTTCCTTTGTAAATGTGTAAAAATTCATTTCTCTCTTATCCAAAAACATAATTCAACCAAAAGGTAGATACAGCATTTAATGTACATACTAAAATCAATGAATGAAAAAACTTTTTCATTTTAGTTAAAAAGCATTTCCTAATTCTCCACTATTACAAGTTGGATTATAAATCAAAACAATTTATGGAGTACTTTTTTGGATCAAAGTATTGAAAGCGTATGTGAATGCTCTCTTAGTTTTTGAAATGTGATTTAAATAAAAGATCCTGAGAGAAAACTGAGTGAAATGAAATTCTCAAATATTAAGAATATATAATACATTTAAAAATTTGATCTGTAAATCTCATTAAAAGATCTAAAGAGGAAATGGAATGAATATAATTCAGAAAAACTTTATGTGGTTATTCCATTATTCTGTTTCTATTCCAGCACAGCATAACTACTGTTTATCATAACTTTGTATTGTATTTTGAAATCAGGAAGTGTAATGTCTCCAATTTTGTTTTTCTTTTTCAGGATTATTTTTCATGGTTGGTATACTTTGGTCTTCTTATGAATTTTAAGACTTTTTCTGTTATTATTGATATTTTGATAGTGATTGCATTGAACCGCTATATAGCTTTGGGAAGTATGGACATTTTGACAATATTAAGTCTTCCGATCCATAAGCATAGAGTGCCTTTCCATTTACAATGGATTAAAGACTTAAACATATTTTGTTCATTTCTTTCATCAATGTTTTATATTTTAAAGCATGTAAATCTTTTATTTCCATGGTGAGAGATTTTTCTCTTATTTTATTCTTTGTGTTGTTATTATATACCATTGTTTTTATCATTTTCTTTTGAGACAGTTTATTGTTAGTGATTAAAATCAACCAGAATTTTAAAATTGGTTTTATTGATTCATGTTTGGTGTAAATAATGATCATATTCATTGTGAGTAATTTGTACCTGTCCAGATATATCTTGATTTTAATTTCCTATTCCCCTCTCCCTTCAATTCTTCTTTCTTCCTTATTTACAAAAGTTTTGTTTCAATTTTTTCCTTCCATTTTATTTTTTCCTTCTTCCCTTCCCTCCTCTACCTCCTAATCTACTTCCTCTTTCCATCTGAAAATTTTCAAAAGCACAAACAAGGACAAAAATGGATCATAGATATTGAAATTTAGGAAGAAAATATTAAAAAGAAGAAACACGGAATTGTATGTTGACTTTTATTTTGAAATTTTCTCAGTTACTTTATTTGTTCTAATAGTTTCTGTGATATTTTAGGGTTTTCTTCATATAATAATACATCTATAAACAGATGGTATTTTTTCTCTTTTCAGTTGGCTGCCTTTCATTTTTTTCTCTTGTCTACTTGTTCTGGGTAGGACTGCTGGTACCAAGAATAAGTAGCAGGGCATAAGCAGACTGCCTTTTTCCCGACTTTGGAGGCAAAGATTTATTATTCACTGTAGGATGTGATGCTAGCTGTGCACATTTCAGATACAATCTTATTATATTAGATGTTTTCTATTTGAGTTTTGAAGATTCTTTTTAAAATGGAAGTATGCTGAATTTGCTTATATGATTTTGTTGAGTTGATTATGTAATTTTATGCAACATTTTGTTAGTGCAGTATTTTGCACTAATTGAGTTCAGTATGTTGAACTATATTTCTATCCCAGGCATAAATCATACCTGGCTATGGTGTTTGTGTCTTTTAATGCACTGTTGAGTTCAGTTTGTTAATTTTTTTGAAGTCTTTTGCATGTGTATTCATCAGGGCATATTGATCTGTGCTATTCAATTTTATCCCCTCCTTCTCTTTTCCTCCCTTCTCCTCCTCTTCTCTCCCTCCTCTCCTCTCCTCTCCTCTCCTCTCCTCTCCTCTCCTCTCCTCTCCTCTCCTCTCGTCTCTTCTCCTCTCCTCTCTTCTATTTTCCTCTCTGCTCCTGTCCTCTGTTTTCTCTTTTCTTTTCCCTTTTCTTCTCATATTTGTGTCTTTTTATTTCAGTCTAAGGGTAATATTGACCCCATAAAATGAGTTTGAAAATATTCCACTTACTTCACCTATTTTCAGGAATTTGAGAAGTGTTAATAATAATTGTTCTTTAAATTGTAGAATCCAGGAGGTTTTTCCAAAGATGGTGGACTAGTAGGTACCAGGATAGGGATCCTCTCTGAGCAAGACAGCTCAAATGCCAGAATAGAACAGCATGGAGAGACCCATACAGAGGGAGATGGATTCTCTCAACCCAGTAAGAAACTGAATGGAAAGGGGCTGCTCGAATATGAAGTCCTGGGGCTACCATTAGAGAAGCTAAGATCATCGAGCACAGTGCTCTCGCCAAGCTGCCTGAATTCCTGCCCAAGACTGACCTGACTGACCAAACCATGCTGATGCGACTGGCTTGAGCGGCCCTGAGCATGGCACTGGAACCAGCCTTGCACACGACCCACCCAGAAGCACCGTGAATTCACGCCACACCAGCACTGAGGTCAGAGGTCAGGAAGCCCAGCAGTTCTCAGGGACCGGCATCAACACACGATGAGTGATGGGAATAAGACCCTCCCATGGGAAAGGGACAACCTACTGGACAACATGTTGGATTTGGGCAAGACAGCCCTAACTCCATAAGAAGGTGGCTTCAGTTGGTTACTCCCCTCGCCGAGCCGATTGGTGGGAACTGCTTGGACTGTGCCGCACCCCTGGCTGGGACCCAGTGGGTCGCTACAAATTAATTCCCTGAGCACAGTGCACACAGATGCAGTGAAGGCCCACAAAGGTTGACTGGCCTGGAGGGGAGGAGCCAGCATACACTGCCCTTGCTTGAACTTCAGTCTCTGACAGCAGACTGCAAAGGGCACAAGCCCCTAGCCTGCGTGCTCCAGAAGAACCCCAACCAACAAGAAAGGGGCTGGGAATTACACTATATACTTGTATGGAAGGAACCAAAAGATGACGAGAGAGAGAAATAAGAAAAAAACTCCCAACTCCCAACCCTGAGAATATTGATCCAGGAGAGGTAAATACAAAAGAGATTGAGGGCAACAAACATGCAATATCAAACACAGCATCAGCAGACATAAAGAGATATCTTCAGGACCTCGTAAATGAGATCAAAACTGAAATATTAATTCAAATTAAACAAGAGATAAGTAGATTAAGAAAAGAAAGGCAGGACACCTCTCAAGAAGGCACAGACAGAAGAATGGAGGAACACAAAAGGAGAGAAATGTTCAATGAAGAATATAAAGCAAACCTAGAATTCATGAAGCAGATTCAAAGAGATTACTAGGAAACTAAAGACTCCATGGAAAGTTGGCAAAACTGCTTGAAAGAAACCAAAGACAGACTATCAAAACTTGAACACAGGCTTGCAATGTGTGATCATGAAAGGGAAGATCTCTTAAAAATAATAAGGAGCAGGCAGTAACAATACAAAGGCTAGAGGATGACAAGAGGATCTATAACTTAAGAATAAAGCATGTGAATGAAGAAGCAGGAGGCAAAACAGAGGAATTACAAAGGCTATTCACAGAAATTATTAAGGAAAACTTCCCAAGCATAGAAAAAGGAAATGATACACAGATGTATGAAGCATACAGAACTCCAGCCACCTACAACCCAAACAGAGCTACATCCAGACACATAATAATCAAGATCCCAGAAATTCAGTATAAGAATAGAATATTAAAAGCCATCAGAGAAAAGAAACAGATCTCCTATAAAGGCAAAACCATCAAAATCATTGCAGATTCCTCAACACAGACCATCAAATCAAGGAGAGCTTGGGGTGAAGTGATTCAAGCCCTGAAAGAAAATAACATCCAGCCCAGATTGATGTATCCTGCAAAACTCTCATTAAAAAAAATTAATGGAGAAGCAAGATGCTTACATGACAAAGAGGAACTGGGAGAATTTGTGATCACCAATCCAGCCCTACAAAAAATACTGAAGGACATTTTAGAGAGAGAGAAAAAGAATATGAGCATTTCAGGAACAGTGTCTGCCCTCAGTGAATGGGGCAGAGTGGAGTGGAACAGAAAAATAGACAACCAATGGCAGAAAACAGAATAGCAGATATAAGGCAGAGATGATTGACTGTAATCTCTAGTATAGATGGCCTTGAAATAGTAATAGAGAGAAACACAGGCAGAATACAGTAGGAGATAGGGTCCTTTGAGATGCTCTATATAGGGAGGCAGTGGGACTCAAAATAAGCAGTTCACCCTATGGGAGTGAAAGGGGAGGAATTGTCTAAAAAAGGAAGGCAGAGGATATTGTTAATTGGGTAACAAGATTAAAAATACATTATTTTCATCACTCTGATTGGATGGATTGCATGTTGTTCCAGTTTGTCTACTTACACTAAACTTGAGGACATGGTCAGCTATCCCAAAAATAAAAGGACATATTATGGTAATCCTTAATTTCCTATCAACTTAATCTGAAGCCCTTTATAACTTATAATGTCTTATTATGACTGATGTTATTTGAATCTGGTTTGTTAAATTGCTATTTCGTATTGACTGATTTTATTCAAATCTGTTATGATTGATAGCATCAAGTCTAAGAGTATAGGCAACTACAGTGAAGATGACAAGATTCGCTAAGATAACCACTCTGGTTTGATTATTAGCTGCTTTTGAAGTCTTATAATGTCTCCAATGCTTTGTTTTTATTAATGTTGTTATATACTGCTGAGACACCATGGTAACCATTGTAGATTACCTTGTATTGTGGTTTTATATGACTTTTTGCTTCATTCTTTTCTAGGAATTGTTTTGTTTTGTCTTGCTTTGTTTTGTTTTCCTCTCTAATACAGAAAGGATAGATATACATGAAGAGACTCATGCATGTGTAGAGCTTATAAACTGTTTATGAGAACCAACTATATAGTGCATGTTGAAATGAACCACTACTTTGAAGAAAGAGAGACACTACAGTACCCAGTGCTGATTCTGTAATGTCATGATGTGAAATCCAGCAATACTATCATTCTTTGTTCAAAGTGATATTAGCTTGTTTTGTTTTGTTTTGTTTAATTTCAATACACATGAAGGTATGGACAACTGTTTTCAAGAGAATGAGAGACACTATGACAGCCATTCTTGGCTTCCCTATTGTCTGGTCTTGAAGACCTGTAATGCCCTCCTTGTCCTGCTCAGATCAATTCCATACTATGTTGTTTCATTTGAATTCCCTGTATGTGACAATATGGACAACTATTTGGAAGAAAACAAGAGACAATACGATACCGAGTGAATATCTCCTATTGTCTAGCTTTGAAATTTATGTTTCTTACATTGCTTTCTTGTGATTCACTTTGTTCTGTTTTGTTGTGTTTAATTTTGCCCTTTTGATACATTTGCATGTATATTTGAGTGGATAAGATGGATGACCATATTGCTGTTTTTGTCAGATCATGCAGCAGAACTGTTAACAGTCTCACTGTTTGATTGTCTACTTTACATGTTTTAACTCTGTAATTTGAACAACTATTTCCAAGATGTCAGTATGTAATTTGTCAAGTAGTAATTTCTTGGTTTTGTTGTTGTTGTTGTTTTCCTTTTTTCTTTGGAATTCTATACTGTTGTTACCCTTTATTCTGTTTTGTTTTGTTTTTTCTCTTTAAATAAAATTTTAAAAAAATTTAAAAAAATAAATTAAAAAATTGTAGAATCCACCAATGAAATCAAAATTATTATAGCAGATTGAATTAGCTTCAATGCTTTACAAATCTTGCTACTACCAAAAATATTTAACATTATTAATAGAACAACTTTTATGTTGGCACTATTTGTTTACTAATGCATATTTATTCCTATACTTATTTTTATATATTTAGTTTTAACTTGTATACAAGACTAAAATGTGACTGAGTTACCATCATTATAGGATTATTCTTTCTGTCTCTTTTTTCTTTCTGTAACTCTTTCTTTCTTCTTTCTTTCTTTCTTTCTTTCTTTCTTTCTTTCTTTCTTTCTTTCTTTCTTTTTTCTTTCTTCTTTCCCCTTACCACTATGTTTTATATATTCATATGCTTTCAAACTGCTTTTCAGTATCCTTTGGTTCCAAATTCTCTGAGTTTGTTTGATAAAATATTTATGCTCTTCATTTTTAAAGAAAACTTTATTCACAGAATAATATATTTGGTTGGTGCTTAAAGGGTGAAAGAATATGCAGGGGTTTGATACTGCCAAATTGTTGATGTTATCTAATGTAATATATTTTTAAAATATGGTAATAACACAAAATGTATAGCTTTGAGAGCATAGGAATCTATTTAGAATGGCCACAATTCTCTGCCACATATGCAATAATAGTTGAAAATAGATATACTTTTTCAGATAAGAGATTGAAAACAGTAACTATGTACTCTCACACATATTGCTATGTACAAGAGATTGTAAAGGTTTTCTGTGTTTGACATTAGAAGGATCGTCACAGCAAATGTAAAAGACAGGGTTCTGAATATACATCATTCTAGGTCTTTTCTACCTTCTACTTTTGCTTGTACATCTTTGTTCTTTCTTAAATCATGCTTCTTTTTCAGTTTCTCCAATGATGCTGCTGCCCTCCCTAACCAATCCACATGCACACCATTACCCTTACCCTTACATCTAAGCCTTTTGCTCTCTTTCCCTCCTGTTAACACAGCCCATTTGTGTTCCTTAACCCTCCCCTCAATTCATGCTCACAGCTTTTATAGAACATTATTTATAAGTGCAAGAGAACATCAGGTTTCTCACCTCAATATCAGTAACAACTTCTGTTTGATAATTCTCTGTACTTAATTTATAGTATTTATCTTATTACATGTCTAATCTATTAGACTATAATTTCTACTTCTCTTACCTATTAGAAGTTAATAATTATAGCAAGAATACATTAACATAGGG
The DNA here is from genome assembly GCA_004027295.1 of Dolichotis patagonum. Classification (NCBI taxonomy): domain Eukaryota; kingdom Metazoa; phylum Chordata; class Mammalia; order Rodentia; family Caviidae; genus Dolichotis; species Dolichotis patagonum. The sequence continues at coordinate 62,086 of PVJX010002022.1, forward strand.
AAACAATTTAATAGATAGAAATTTAATAAAAATTCTAGCTGTCCAGATGCAAAATGGTTTGCATGTAAATTAGCTTGTGATCACTTGATATTTCAAACCAAAGAATTTGTAACCATCTGTCAGTGATAAGGAGGTTCCTGAAGGGTTTATACAAATATTGGGGTGGGGAGTTGATGGCCCTAAAGGCATTTCTGGAATTTACATTATATGATTTACAAGTTAACATTGTAATACAACTTGTTCATAAGTTAACTATTAGTATTTTTATAAAGAATTTTAATAATTATACAGTACCACAGGATGATATCCATGGGTCATTCTATATTAAATTGATAATCAATGATTTTATAGTGATTTCAATGTACATTTGGAATCTTTCATTTATAGGATATGAGAATGAAATCTTTTTGTGGGCATTTCTTGAACTTTAGCAACACAACCCGTGTAGGTCAGGGTGTGGTGCGGGCCTATAATCCTGGCATTCTGGGAGGCTGAGGTAGGATGATTGAAAATTGGAGCCCAGCCTGGGGCAATTTTTGGAGTTAGCAAGACCCTGTTTTAAACTAAAAAATGGGATGTCACTCAGTGGGAAGGTACTGGGTCCTATCCCTAGTACCACAAAAGAAGGACAAGAAGAAAAGGGAGAGTAGGCAAGGACAATGAAAATGAGGTTGCAATGTTGTAAAGCTTGTGTTTCTATCCTAAAGCAGGGGTTATCTCAGGCTTACTTAGTGGTGAGCCATAGCAGAAACAACAAAGAAAACATTTCCCTCAAAACGAAGCTAGGAATACACTCTAATGCCTCATTTGTGATTCTATAATTCCACATTTCAGAGCTGGTAAAGGTGCATTTTGGTAAGGAAAGTTTGAAATCTTCCATGACAGAAATTGTCCTCCCCCCCCCCCCCCGGGAGGCCCTTCCGAAACTCTTTGGAAGTGCACAGCTTCCTAAATAGACCCGTGAGCATGATGTAGCTAAAAATCTCACCCTCAGATTACAGCATGTGCTAACCTGATGGATGGAGCTCTGTAGTATTGTCTGTTTGAACACTGACAGATTCCTGCTCAAATAATAATTTCTTTTTGGCATGGTTGAATTTACACTGTTCTTTTTGACAGTAATTATATAACAATTTGAGCCTGGTTTTAAGGCTGTTCGTGTTTTAAAGCCTCACTAGCAAGGTACTCACTCATTTTCCTACTACTGGGAAGAAAGCGCCTCATGCATCTGAAACAGGAATTAAGTTTCCTCACATGTATAAGTTAAAAGGTACCAAGACTTGAAAAATATTGCTTTATTCTTATTAAAAATGGAGCTTGCCTTAAGATGGTTCCTAGCCATTCTAATGCTGACAGTGGTATTATGATACAGGTTGTAGGCAATGTTAATGACCCGAGGCTTTTGCCATGAGCATCAGATTTAGTGAAAAGACAGCCCTTATCCACAGGATCAAAGGCTGAAGATAGTCTGATAGAGGCATATGAAGTTGCACATTGTTCGTAACTAATTCTTCAAGGCGGTTTATTTGTCACCGCAAGCAGAGTGTAGAGTTGTACTTGTGCCTAAGTTGAATTTAAAACCCTTTTTCTCCTCAAGCAGGATGTTGTGGCTCTATAAAAAGACAGTCTGGAATTCTGAGAGTAAATTTGCATGTTGATGAGTCTAATCTTTTTCGGTTTGTTTTGCTTTTTGTGCTGCTGGGGATTGAACCCAGGGTACTGTGCCTGCCAAACAAGCACTATTTCACTGAACTACACCTTCAACCCAGTGGATCTAAAATCTTTGAGGAACTGGAACAACACTCTTCTTGAAGATGGAGTAAGCTTTACTTCATGTTTGGTCTGAGGGATTGTGAGTGCTGATTGGTTGCGTCAGTTTGAGTAAGAAACGCCCAACTAAACTGCTCAGTGCAGTTCCGGGTGTGGAAGACCCACCCTGGGAGGATTACACAGAATGCCACAGAAGGCAAACAAAGAAGGAAGCAGGCTCACTTCTGTCTGCTTTGGAGGAACTCTAGACTTCGCTTTCACCTTGGCTTCCTGTGCAGACCCTTCGGCCTCCTGATAGGACCCTCACAGAACACTAAATGGAGCTCCAGGCCTTCGGCTGGACCCTTTGCATCCCCAGGGTGCAGACAGACCTCTCTGTACTCTTCCACACCCGACTGTGGGCAGCCATTAGGAGTCAACCTGTAAATTCCTATATATTTGTCTATCTTGTGTTATATCTTTTTCTTTAGTAAACGCTGGTACAGGAATCTATAACCTGGAGTCATTTTGGATGGATGCTTTTGTTTTAAAGATGATGGTATATGTTGTACATGAATTTCCTATATCTAGCCATAGAAGATTGTGGGATCCATGAATCCTAGAGTGGTCATCTTTAGGCTGTCAGCTTCCAAAAGATTCAGTTGTCAAAAATTTGTTTCACTACAGTTCTTGCCAGAAGTCATGTTATAGACATCTATGCCACCAAATCTCTGGGCTAGATCCAAATTCCATTAATTATTCCAAAAAATAATGATTGGGTAAAATGGTAAAGGTGACAGGTGGTTTCCTTCTGTACCAGGATCTTATTAAATCAATGGGTATCAAATATAAATTTTGAGGCAGATTTTAAGTTTATTTACTTTTATTATTAACTGATATATAAAAACAAATTTATACATATAAATGGGATACTATGGACTGTTTCAATAAACCTATGCTTTCTGTAATATTTAAGTGAAGATTGTCACTTTTCCATTCCACTTAAGAGAAACATCTGGGTGAAAAGGAGAGAGGCATTTAATTATTTCAGTGACAATAACTTAAGGAAAAACAGTGGGAAATGATACATTCTTCACTAGCTTAAATCTGTCAGTGTGTATATTTATTCATATAGATAATTATATTTTCTTTATAGTATTTCTATTAAAAATTAGTTGTTCATTTTTTCTCTTTAACTTTGATTTTATTGCATTTGGTATATTAAGATTTAAAATGTAGAATTATATGATAGATTGGAGATTATAGGAATGATTTTAAATGAATAAAATGCCATGTAAAGTTCACTTCAAAATTTCATGAAGGTATTTTTATATAGTATTATGGCACGTGAATAATTCTGCTGAAAATAGTGTTAATAGGTATTTACATGAGAAAAGAATCGATATTCACTGTATAAACAGAAAACTTTATGTATATTACATTACTTATATAATTGTAGAATTTTAAAATAAATTATTTTAATTTAAAGTTTTAAAAAGATTGTTTTAAATGTGATTAGCAGATATTTGCAGTGCACAATGATGATATTCACTGTAGGTGATTGGTACATGCACATAACACATTTCAATTTCCTTCTTTATCCACCTCCCTCCAGCAACAGATTCATTTATTTAGAAGACCTTATAAAGTTAATTATCATACATATTAATTGAAAATGAAACTAATAGGCCAAAGAATATATAAACCATGTAAGAAAATCATGCTATTTCAAGGTATACTTTTAAATACATTGCTTGCACTGGATTACAGTAAAACTTTTTTCCCTATGATCTGTCTTGATTTCATGTATCATGTGCATACTGAATTTTTGCACAAAGTTAAACATCACATTGGTTCTCTTTTAAGGTTTTTGAAAAATAACCTAAATAGATACTAAAACATGCAGAGGTTAAATTACACAATGTCTGAATACCAATTATTAATAATCTGACAATATTTTCATCTACAAATAGCTTGTAAATTGAAGTAGGTTTATAAACAATATAGGAATCCAAGCAGCAAATTTATAAATTTTGAATTTAATTAGCTGAGCTCAGCAAGCACTTGCATGGACCTATTTCAGAGTGTCACTGAGTAGACTGGAACTGGAAAATTACAAAGCTTTTAAACTGAGAACCACAAAAAGATATCCTGTTGGAAACAGTTTAACTAGAATCTTACATTAATTTTTGGTTGACACCTATATCCTGCTTCTTTTGTTGAACAGTTTAATTTTTCTCTTGTGGTTACAGCTCATTCTGCTTTTCTCATGGGACTTGTACCCTGAGTAATTTTCTATTTTCCTGGGTCAAATACAGGGCACTAGTTAAATGTAGGGCTCAAGATGGCATCAGTTATGCCAAGCTACAACATAAATCATTTATATATCCTTGCTTAGGCAAAAATAATGATCACTATCATTAAATTCCTTCATTGGTTCTTCACAGATTACAAAAATACATGGGGTGATCACTATACCACCATTGAATTAACTTATTTGATGAATTTATTTTAAATGTGTAATTAGAAAGTGGGGCTTGTTAAGAAGACGTAGGTCACTGGAGGCAAGCTAGGAAAGGATGTATTCATTATATTTTTACACACATCATAAAATGCTTGTTTGTTCATAATTAAGTTGATTGGTACAATTTAGATATGCATAATGACTAAGTAGGAAATTTATATCTGTACATGATATATTTTAATTCTCCCCTGACTCTTCACCTTCTCTTTAAAAGCTACTGTGGTAAAAACAGTATGTTACTAGGGGGGAAAAAAACAGACCTATATGTCAGTGGAACAGATTAGAAGAGGCAGAAACAAAACTCTTATTTTTGACCTAAGGGATAAGCATATTTATTGGAATAGAGAAACCTCTTTAAAAATATTGCTGGAAATATTGGCCTTCCACATGCCAAAAACTAAAGCTAAATACATGTACATCATCATTCACTTAACTAAAAAATGGATCAAAGATCTTGAGTTCAATTTCCAGTATCAAAAAAAAAAAAAAGCAGAAACACTAAATGTGCTGGAAGATAGAACAGGCAGAACCCTTTAAGACACAGGATTAGGCAAAGAGTTCATGAACAAAACCCCTACTGCATGGAAAATACTACAAAGACCTGGGACTTGTCTTATTAAAAACTTTTGCACAGGAAAGAAACCTCTAACAGATTGAAAAGACAACTCAGACTCTAACAGATTGAAAAGACAAGCCAGACTGTACCCACTGAAACCACGAACCAAAATAAACCTCTTTAAAATATAGACACAAACCCCTAAAATGATGATGAATGATGTACATGCATTTCTAAGTGTGAATAGTTTGTATTTCTTTCTGAATTTAATGTTTACCATCCTATTAATCAACCCACATTCAAGGCACCAAAACTTTCATGTATTTGGAATTGAACCTTTAAGTGTGTGGATAGCAGGTAACTGTGTTCACTCTATGCTTTCGCCTTTAAACTTGAAGATCCAAAAAAATACATCTTTCTCTCTGTTAGGTGAAATATGTACTACTTATTCTGAAATAGTAAGCAACACTTTTTAAAGCATTACTACAACACTATATATGTAATTTTAAAGAAATTTCTATATTTCTTAGCACTATTAGTCTATAAATTCCTAGATGACTTGTGTTGTTTGTATCCCCTTGCCTCTCTCCTCCCTTCCTTCCCTTTCCCCATTTTTAATCTCATTGTTATTATAATTCTTACCTCATGTTTACAACATGTTTGCATCTATGTTTCCAGGCACAGTAGAAATTCTAAAATAAAGGCTGATGCTATAAACCAATTTTTATCATTCTATCTTGAAATGGACCTGTTGGTGTGTGTGTGTGTGTGTGTGTCTTTGCACATGTATAATTCTTTTTAGTAGTATGCTTAGAGTAATAATGACAATATATTAGTGGAAATAAGATATATTAATAATTATGTATTATTATTTAATGTTAAATGCAAAATAATTTTGCACTTCAATCACATTTGTCCATTTGTTGGTCCTCATTAAGCCATGTAATTTCCATTTCTGGGTTTTGTTTCTTGAAATCTTAGAAAGGTAGCACTCTTCAAGATTCAACTCAAAATTCCGTTTTTCCATGGTTCTCACAAATCTCAGTGAATATTCTGTTTGGTATGTAACAAACATCATTTTATTAATCTATATCTTTAGCTATATATTTATGAATGCATATTATATTTAACTAGAATGCCTCCTCATCTTTGCATCTTCTGCTCTGTAGCTCCTTAAAATGGTGATACTTTAAGTCAATATACAAACACAGAATGACTGACTTTGGAGTTGATGGGCTGAATGTTAGCCTCTTATCCTGAATATCACTGGTAATTTTGGGCATGATTAACTATATATGGCATGTTTGATTGATACTATTTTTAATCTTTGTGCCAGAAGATATTCTTTAGAATAACCCCAAGGCATCATATTTATTTTTTCCAAATGTCCACATTTTAAGTATATAAATATCTTTCTTAATTTGCTAATAATTGTGTGTTTAGGCTCAATTCTACAGAGGTTTAATGGCTATACATTATATATATGTTTTCATAATACACAAATATATACTATCCACACAGTATGTGCATATATGATATTGATACACAAATTACACATATGGGTATATATATGTGTATATCTGTACTATATATGTACACACATATATGAATATATTTATATATGTTTATTTAAGGTACTTATGGGGAGTAACAATTTTCAAATGATTATAATATCAAAAAATAATATTCATTGTGTAATACTGTAGAGACTAGAAATTCAGCAATTGATAAGCCAATTTAGGCATAATTGAGGTGAGATTAATTTGATTTTGAAGACAGAAAATGATACAAGTAAATAGATGAAAGGCTGAAAGATTTTCATAGTTCTATACCTAACACAATTCTATAATTTTCACATATCAAAATTCACTGTGTATTTCCAATAATGTAACCACTTTAAAATACTTATGCTACAGTGTATAACTATTGCCATGCATGATATCATGTCTTTATTTTAAATCAACTATTTATTTTTAATATCTAGATATTTTCATTACATTTGTGTCTTGTCAGTAAATTAAAAGAATATCTGTTCTGACCAACATAAATAAAGCTATTCTGAGATAATAGTGTCAAACATTCCCAATGTTGCTTATACCAGAGGTTTCCAAACACAAGAATTTCACCTTCAAGGAAACATTTGACAATGCTTGGATATATTTTAGTTGCCATAACTGGAGAAACACGCTTATCCAAAAAGGCAAAAGGCTAAGGATGGTGATAATCATTGTATAATGTACAGGACAATCTCACACAAAGAATTATTTCATATAAAATGTGAATAGTGCTAAGGTAAAGGAAATAACCTATTGTTTCTCCACATTTTGTTCTTATGTTCACTTTCAGCTTTCAGAGAAATATTTAACTTCATTCCAAGTGTCCCAAATTTTCATGTGACCTAGGAAACAAATAAAATCAAGCTCTTTCCTTATTGTGTATTGTAAAATCATCTATATCATGTTTATCTTCCATTCATGCAATATTTTTCATTTCTTTTCAATTTGGCCGATTTGTGGGTATCTAATACTACTTGATAATTCCTTTTTTCTGTTATTATATGTGCTTTCAATACCTGATGCTTGCATTCAACCTGGAAAGTGTGTATATGTATACAATACAGCTTCTTTTATTAATCTCCTTCCCTTTGCCTCTCTCCTCCCTTCCTTCCCTTTTCCCATTTTTAATCTCATTGTTATTATAATTTTTACCTCATGTTTACAACAATAATGCTTACAGTCACTGAGGTTATTAGGTTTCCATACATGGGATATCTTAATTTTGCTTACTTTCCCTTCCACTCCCGCTGGGTTTCCTGGACCACTTCCCATTTGCAAGAGTTGTATCCCTCAAGTTTCTTTTATCCATCCTTAGATACCATATGGTGTTTAATATTATATTTTCCCAGATGCATCCAGTTTCCTTCAAATATCTCAAATTTATCCTCTTTATATTCAAATAGTATTCCATTTTGTGTACATACTACATTTTCTTTATCCTTTTATCCTATGCTTTTTTATTGTTTTTTTTGTTTGTTGGTTTCTGCTCATGTGTATTTTTTCTTACATTGATTTCAATGTAGTTGAGATGTAGATTCTCCCATTCTTCTCATTTCCGCATCTAACTTCTATATCTCAAGTTCCTGCAGTACTATTATCTCATTTATTAATTGTTTTTCCCATTAAATAAATTCTTCTTCCTATGTTTTTAATTTGGCATATTCTGCTGTCTCACAGTCATCCCTATCTTCTCCAATAGTAATGCTCCTCCATCCCCATACTATTCCTTTGTCTCTTCAGCATGTTATATAGGTCCTGTTCTCTCAAATCTCTTTTCCAATTATAGGTACACGAACCTACCAAGAGATCTGACATCCACAGATCTTTCCTGAGTCATAGAGTTCAACTTCCTCCTCCTATATCTCCTACAAATATTTTCTTTTAATGAATCTTTACCTTAAAATCAAGTCCTTTTAATTGACATTTCAATAGATGCATAATGCAATAAATTATGCATGCCTGTTTTCAGCATAAAGGGTTTCCACAGGGGACAATGAGCCTAGAGATTGTAATTCATTCTTTCATGGAAAAAATCTTACAAACAACTGGAAAAGAATTTTGCATAGATAATATAATGCTATGCCCTTCTTAGGCACCATTATAACTAGTTTATGCTATTCATACAAAAAATAATAAATTATTTGAAGAAAAATTTCCAAACTTTTAGAACTTTCCAGTTCATTTTGATTGAGCAGATTTAATGACTAAGTACAAGGGAAGCCAGGAGGTTGGTACCCTTAATTTGTTCTCAAAATAAATGTGAGATGGCAGGTATGAAGCTAATGGCTTGTCACCATGACACCAAAGTATTCTGAGTAAACTCAGAGAAGGGCACTCTACTGAAATCCATTAAGAGTTACATTCTGACTATTTGAAATTAAAAAATACTCCCTATGTTTTAGGCTTAGTACATGTGTGATTAGCTTCTTAATCATTTATGTGATAGTAGGTACATTTTTTATTCCCTTCGAGATTTCCTTCTGTGAAAAGTTTCATAAATAGTCTCTGGTAGCCTTTGAGTTACATGTGTTTACATTTATATATGTGGGTATCTTCAACTAAATATGTAGATATACTAACAAGAGCAAGATATGCATGCATGTATAATAAATATATTTACACATATGTATTATTTCATTTAAAATGACTGCAAATATTAATCTATGTAAAGTATGAGCTTATAGTAGGTCATGTTGAAAATTTGCATTGTGGTAGGTGTCTTAGTTACTTTCCTCTCATTGCAGAGACAAAGCACCCAACACCCAGAGTTAAGACATAAAAGGGTTATTTAGCTCACAGTAGGTGGAGATTTTAGTCCATAATCCACTTGCTGCAAGGCACATGGCAGAGGGGTAACAGATCATGGAAGAAGAAAGCAGTAAGAGAATTTAACAGTGTCTTTATGACCTTTTATATTATCCAGACTACTGGGATTAGGGTGATACCAAACCAATCAGTGGACTGATTTAGTAGTCACGCACCCTTAATACCAGCATGACACTAGATTCAACCACCTCTGAAAAAACCCTATAACTGCATGAGGCTTTAGAGGTTCATCTAGACACAAACCATAACAGATGATTATTTTTTCAAGAAAAGCCATGTTCCGAACTAACAAAGGTAAGCCTTGTAATACATAATGTTTTGAATTTTTATTTGATGACTTATTATTTTAAAATAAAGTATAGATCAAGAATCTATCATAAAAATGTAATATTCATTAAGTGGAAAATAGTTGCATTTTGAATTAGTATGACTAATCCATACTAAATTATTTCAAGAAAGATATAATTTGTATATATAGTCAATAAAACTATTTTAATATGAAGTGAGTATTATATTAGATTTAGAATTCATAAAAAATGAGAAGATGAAGCAATTTTGTGTGATTGGGTTTGAAAGTGAACATCAGGTGGTGTCATGGTGACAAGCCATTAGCTTCAAACCTGCCATCTCACATTTATTTTGAGAACAAATTAAGGGTACCAACCTCCTGGCTTCCCTTGTACTTAGTCATTAAATCTGCTCATTCAAACTGAGCTGGAACATTTTAGAAGTTTGGAAATTTTTCTTCAAATAATTTATTACTTTTGTATGAATAGCATAAACTAGTTATAATGGTGCCTATAAGGGCATCATTGTAATGGATTATGAAGAATTAGAGATATTTCTATAAATAAGAGATAAAGTTGTCAAAAAGTAGTTTTAGGAAACATATAATCAATTAAATTCACCTAATAATTCATAATTTTATAAAATGTTTAACAATATTATACTTTAATGACTCTAATCATGATATATGATAAATAGCAATACTCTGACTATTTTAGAATATGACATTTCTTCAAATTAATATATGATAAAATAATTTATTAGACAATTCATTTTAGTTTTCCAAACATAAGCCATGTTTTTAGTAAATTAATTTATTTCCTTTAGCCTTTCCATGATCAAAGAGTATGAGACTATCTATCTATCTATCTATCTATAGATATATATCTTTCTCTCTATATATAGAAATATATATATTATATATATTTCTCAAAATAATATATATATTTCTCAATATATATATATTTCTCAAAATAATATATATATTTCTCAATATATATATATTTCTCAAAATAATATATATATTTCTCAATATATATATATTTCTCAAAATAATATATATATATATATTTCTCAAAATAAGGGTAGAGTGGTAAATAGAGATCAAATTTAAACTTGAGTTTATAAATGTAGAGTTAATACTGACAGAAGCTGGCTCATAGGTATGGAGCCAGTGAATAAATAATAGAGGTATCAGGACAGAATTTATGTATCAAGGGGCATAGCAAATAAACATAATGCATATATGTATGTGTTTAGAAAAATATGGAAGCAAAATTTAAGGATCACTCCTTGTTTCAAGTTTTGGAGACTAAATTGAAGATGGTGCCCTTCTGAAGATGGTAAAATGAACAGGAAAGAAATTGAATGCTGAATTCTATTTTTGATATGTTGAGGATGAGATTTCCCAGAGCAGTCAGTAAACATGTTAATATTTTAGTTTAGGGAAAATGAGGTAATATAGAAGTAACCATGATGAAAATATAGGTAACATGAAATGGTAGAAATACATGTAAATGAAAGAAGAAAAAAATCTAGTAGGAGAAAAGAACTTGACAGAAACCTGACACACTGAAATAATTAGGGTACTTCATTCAGTCTGTCTTTATTCCTTCTTTGCAGGTACATATTTTCTGAAGGTCAATATAATATGGCTCTATCAGCACCTAGTAACTTCACCTGTCTTCCATTTAGCTTACCTTTCTTGTCTACCTTGAAGTATCAGCTGAGGACACAAGTCTTTTACTAGTCTTTAATCAACTGTGTATTAGCTTTATAAACCTTCTCTGATAACAAAGTGTTTTCATTTTACTTAAAATATACTCCCAGATTCTCTCCTTCCTCACCAAACACATCACCTCAATGCCCCTGCCTTGATCCTTTTCCCATTCCTAAACTCAGTTTGCTCCTGTGCTTCTCTGTATTCTCCCAATATAGTGGTATTCAGAATATCATAGGCTTTAAATTCAATGTGATGATGACTTCATCCAAGAATATTGCCCAACTGTCTATCACCATTTTTGTCACATGATACTCCTACACATTTCTTTTCCTTTATACAGTTTCTTTCTCAACACTACTTAAACATTCAAAAATCATCCAAAATTAAATATAACCAACACCTAACTTTATTCTGTGCTCCATCTGATTTTCCCATTGTCAATAATAGCAACACTAAAACTTTGTAACTCAGGCTGCTATACTGACATTTTCAATTTGCCTCTTTCCATTTGGACCCATTGAACTAATCTTTTTTTATTGCTGAAGCTTTCACACAAGACTTTCAACCTAATAGTTAACATTTCCAGAACTCCTGCGTAATCCATTTCTCTTTCATCTATTTCATAGAAGTGATAACAAACTTGTTATGGGTATCACTTCCTTTTCTTATCACCTAAATCTTGTCAAGATAATCTAGTTCATTTCTTCCTCTTTTGAATTCATTGTTCTTTTTTTTTACAAGTTTCTCCTCTCCCATCTCTGCATAACAATTCAAGTCTCTGATCATATGACAACACTTCAGAAAGTGTTCTTAGGTGATTATTCTTTGTAAATCATCTTTCACCCTAGACATTGCTTCCTGATGTTTCTGAATTCTTTTTCTTTAGAGCATTAACATTTGGTTAAATATTTACTTACATTTCTATGCATTTCTCAATTGCCTTCCTAACTAGTAGTTAAGTGCCATGATGTTACAGATTTCTCTTGCTCCCTTACTCTATCCCAAGAATTTAAAACACCACCTGACTAATGGGGGATTTAGCTCAGAAGCGTAAGCACCTACCTGGCAAGCACAAGCTCCTGAGTTCAATTCCTGGCAAAAAACAAAACAAAACACTACCTGACTGTTTAGAAGTATTTGTTGAATAAAAAAATGCACACAAGGAATGCAAGTCGGTTTTGTTTGCTAGAACTTTGCTTTTAACCTTCCCAATACCATTGGAAGGAACAGAGACAAAATATTTAAAGATAGAGAAAGACAAAGTATAACAGCATTATCTGGTTAGTCCCAATAACGATCTTACATGTTTGTGCGCGAGAAGCCTATTTTTACTAACTGAGCATTCATGTTTAATATTTCGCCCTTATGTTGGTGTTCTGAGTCTTTAAAAAGTGTAGCCAGACTGTTATCTTCCAAAGCTTTATTTTTCATGCTGAATGTAGGATTTTTATATTTAGAAGCACAAACTCTACTAATTATATATAACCCACTGTTCTATATTTTGCACACCACTTTGCTGCTTAGTGCTATATGATTTACTTGGTACCAATTTTGGTGTCAGAAATGTGATGTCTAGATTGCTTTTGAAAAGTAATGATAAAGTGGAATTTGCACTGAATGAAAATTGGCATTTGTTGTCTCAGTTTTTAAAAATTGCTCTTTCAGTCGTGTACAATGATGTATGCATAGTGTCATAGTGATAGGTCAAATGCTCTTATCATGATTTATAAATTCAGAGAAACATTTTAATCCTCAGTAAAATAGTTTGGCTGAAGCTTTTTTCCCTAAAAGCAAAGGAATAGAATGAAGTTTTTAGTGCACTAATGAACTCCTGTATATGAAGTCAAAATTTTTAGAATAAGAAGTTATAAACAGATAAGAAGTAGAATGTTCGTATGCTGTGGAATTATGATAACAGCTTGGTTAATGTAGTTTTGAAGATAACTAACATGAAGTACATCTAACTGTGAAACAGCACCAGTTGATTTTGAGGTCATGTGTTAGTGCTTCTTCTATATATTTTTTTAAATCTCTCTCATGTGTCTTTCTCTATAGATACATAGCTATGTATTATATGTGAACATATACTTTAGTGTACACATGCATAATTACACATAGATTTTCCAAGCATAAATTTAAACTTTCAGAACAGGTTAAATTTGAGGTAATTAAACTATTTTCTCTTTTGCTTTATACTTGTTCTGCTTCTAATTCACTAAATCAAATTTGTGGCACCATTTTAGATACACAAATATCTGTATGATAAGGTATAGTAGCCCTTTTTAAAAGGACAAAAATAATAATATTATCAAAGTTTCCCTTGGGGAATTGTCACATTTTAGTTACACCATGAGAAAGTTTGAAAAAGAACAAACTCATGAAAGTGTTTCATTGTGAATATATTTTCAATCTGTAAAATAAAAGTGAAGTTATTTTCTTTAGAGTCTTGCCTTGATCTATCTTTCCTTCACAGTAAAATAGGAGAAGTTAGCGATCTTCCCATGTGTTTGCCAAACTAAAAATTTTCACACTTTTTTGTTTTTTGACATTATCTTTAGGTATCACAGATACACAATGAGAATTGTTTTGGGCATTCAAAAATTAAAGATGAAAATAACTCAAACACTTGCACATTTTATAAGATAGATACATTAAATTACTTTAGAGAAAAGTTTTTGAATCTTAATTCTATTATTTTCCATTAACATTCATGATCTGTATCCTAAAGATTATTATTTTCTGTTCACAAATTGAAGGTCAGCCTTTCATATCACCACTGTCAATGTATGTTTGACTTAAAGGACTCCCCAATTTTTTTTCAATTCTAATAAAGATTCCAGGATAATATTTGCTAGGATTTTCAAGAACAGAATGTGATGACCTGATTATTTTCCCAATAATTGTATTATGTGGCATGTGTTCTCATAATGTTTATATACTCCTAAACTGAGTCTTTTTTTAATAGCAGTATCTCTCTGAATAAATTATTGGAAATTTTTACCATAAAAGTTTACTGATATCATTTTTTCTGACAACAATTGGTAATTATCTTCTAAATGATCAGTTAAAAGGACTAAATTAGGCCATTGAAATTTCATTAATGTTTAGTGTAATCAAAAGCTTCAAAATGTTGGTAAATCCAATTAAAGATAAATATGTCATTCCTCTAAAACATACTTAAAAATGCTTAAAAATGAGGTTTATTTGTAATAGAGAACGAATTCCTATGTTTTACATTTGGGGTATGAAATAATTATGAAAAGATGTTTCTTATCTTCAAAATTTTTTTAAATTTAAAAAATCAAAAGAACATTCAGTATGTGTAAATATAAAGAACCATTAGGGAAAACATGTTCAATACTTGATTTAATTCATTTGATCTAATTATAAATTATATTGTACTGATAATATTTTCGTATTTATTTCTTTTTTAATTTCCTGCCTTTTTTACTATTTCCACTGTTTTTCATCTGTAAAACATTTTTCTGTGTCTATTTTCTCTGTTAATTTTTTATTCTACATAATCTGTGGATCTATCACAGCTACCCTATGTAAGTAAAATTATTTTACTAAATTTCTATTCAAAATGGAAGTTCTGTAGATAAAATATAGCTTTACTCTTAGGTAAAATTTTTTTCTTTTTTGTCTTTATTTTATAAGAAATAAAAATCCTGTAAAATGTCAATCAATACTTTATTCTATATAATGATAAAGCCACGTGATTTATTATGGCTTTAGGCCAAACTTAATACAACAATAAAATAATTTCATTAGAGCTCTATTTGTCTTCATCTTCTGCATTTACCTTTATCTTTTGCATTTGCCTTTATCTGTGATGGCTTCATTTGGAGGCACACTGTATAAGAAATGGAAAATATGACATATCCATAACAGACCTTTGTATATGTCTCTATTGCTTAAAATTAGAAAAAATAGAAAAAAATTTCACGCAAGACCAGCACACAAAAATAACCAGAAGTGAAGAATTTAGAGGTTCACTAAAAAAGAAAAAAAGAATAAAAGAAAGAAAGAAAGTAGGAACAAAGAAGAAGTGAAAGAAAAGAAATAATATCTTAGAGAATAAGAAAATAGTTGTTTTAAATTTGATTTTATTTTAAATGATAGTCTGAGATATGAAACCTCATCAAAGCACTTTTATGAGAAATTAATACTTTAAAAATAAAACCAAAAAATAATTTAAAAAAAATCACATTTATAGAGGTTTGAATTATAAATTAACTGTTAGGTATAAATAAACCAACTTTTAAAAATTGTATGTGAAAGGAGATTTTAATAGGAATAAATCTACAAATATATTTCCCATGAAGAGATTAAATAATTAAACCCTGTGACTATCTCGATATAAAATCACACCAGCATATATTCCAGACAAAACAATTCTTATTAAACCAAAAATAATCACTCTGGTGAATGGCATCCTGTCAAGCATGTAATTACCAATTCAAATTATTTGTTGACTAAATATAGGTAACATTGTCATTGGGGATATGGGAATAATTCTTATACAAATCACAAAATTACAGAAGAAAAGCAAAAGTTTTGACATGACAAAAAAAGTAACTTATAGCTATATGTATGTAATAGAAGTATATACATTTGGCTGAAGGCAAGATAATCAATTTTAGCATTGCCAATAGCATGGCATTTTGGAAAGGCATGAGGAACTTCGAATGTGGCTATAGCATTTTATTATTTAAAATTATGTCAGTAACCTATGGCAAAATGTTAACATTTGTTAAATCTGGATGATGAGTTTATAGCTTCTTATTCTACCATTTCCCCCATAAGTTATAATTTAACTACGAAAAATTAAGAAGAGTAAGTTATTCATGTAATCTTTAAAAAATAAATCTGAGTTACACATATTTGAATAATCAAAACTATTCATGGGTGAAAAATGTAAGCTAATGAGATTGTTGCATGCTTGACTTACGTTATTTAAATTTGCGTTACTGAATAATTGCCTTCAAGTGAACAAAAAGTGATAAAGAGAGACGTGCAAATAATACATCCTTAATATTTGGGTAAGTGGGCTAATCCTATGTACAGTAAAATTCCTTTGTATGTCATATAATCTGGTTATTCTTCCAAACACTTATGGTTTCACATCTCAGGTCTACATAAATGGAACCCACAGGCTGCTTGCAAAATTAAATTGACATTTTTACTAAGAACTGTACAATTTGTTGTAGTATAAGTGTCACTGTTTTGGCACTTATAAGGAAACTCCAACCGTAAAGAGAAACAGGTTTTATTTCTGATTCTAAACAGAACAGAGTGATCTGTCATAAAAAACAACAACAACAAAAAAAAAAAAAAAAAAAAAAAACACAATGTTACAATATGCAGAGAATTCTAGCCCCTTGACATAGGGGATGAAGGAAATGAATGGAATGGTGGTGTATAGAAGAAAACAGCAAAAACAAATAGGAACAACCAGCTACCTATATTAGAAATAGTGACAGAAATGTGGAACATCTGGAAGCAGGCTACACAGAAAGCAGACCAAAAGAGGAGAGAATGGAAAAATTATAATACATAATTGTATTATAATTAGAATACATAATTGTTAATCTTGGATACAAAATTTAATATGTAGTTTTCAGCCTTTAATAAATTATCATCGAGTAATAGGGATATGGAGAAGTAGGAGGAAAAGGGGGCTCTCTAATGGCTTTACTTCAACTTTAGTAGACCTTGTAGATCGCATTCCATGTCCATGTTGGTAGTCCGGTCGAAAAAGTTTACGTGTTTGCAGAAAGGTGTATGTATATGCCAGCAGTGTATCAAACTCTGTTTGCTCCATACTTTTGCTAACATTTTGCTACCAAATTTTAGAGTTTTTTTACCCATTTTAACCGATGTGTAGTAGTACTCTATTTGGTATTAATCACATTTTTCTGATGATCAAATAACACTGAACTCATTTTCATGTTCATTGGCCCTTTGATATTTTCTTTGTGATATATCCATTTAAGTGTCTTGACTTGTCTATTAGCTTGTTTAAGTTTTTCTTTTGTTAACTTCTATGAGTTATTTTACACCTGGTGTTTCAATCATTGCTTACTGGATGGATTTAGAAGATAGGATTACAATGGCCCCCCTGCAGAATCAGAGGAGGAAGAGTACAGAAGCGTTGCCTGTGCACTGGAGATCTGAGGGATTTGGTCAAAAACTGAAGTTCTGGAGCGCAGAGTGCCATGCAAGTCCGTATCTCCAAGCTGCAGAGCATGCAGTGGAAGGGTGAAGAGTCTATAATGGAAGACTGGATGGTTTGCAGAGTCTTTGCTGAAAGCCAAGGGACAGATGTCCAAGGCAATAGCAAAGACTGGAGATCCCCTGAAGAAACAGAAGTGAACTTTCCTTCTTTCCTTTTATTTTTTTTTTAAATCCTTTCAGGCTACAAGCCTACTGGTCGGTGCCAGGCACAGTCATGGTGGCTCTTCACCTCCAGTGAGTCTGTGCAGTCACACCCAGAACTACGCTAAGCCAATCGGGTGTTTATTACTCAAACTGACACAACAGTTCACTATCACACCTGGAATCATAGTGCTTTTATGGAATTGTGTTTTTTTGTACCAGGGATTGAACTCACGACCTTACGCTTGCCAGGCAGTTGCTATGCCGCTGAGCTAAATCCCCAGCCCCTGCTTTTATGGAAATTTTTAATTTGAATTATGTGTTATAATTCTGGTATGGCTTTTTATTTTCTTAATGGCAGCTGTTTAATGAAAAAAAAATAATGCACTAATGTAGTGATAATATTTGTGTGGATCCAAGTGACAAATTTTTCTTTTTATTTATTTTTCATTTTCTCTACAATTATCATGTCTAATATGTATATATATATGTATATATACATATATATTATCATTGTGGCATTGGAAAGATGAATATATTTACTACAAAAACAAGATAGTGTTAAATTGCCTTTATATGAGCTATTGTTTTAGATTTACTTACTGCATTAGGCCCCAGAAGCCAAGATCAAAATCAAGTCATTCACCCTGTTACACATAATCAAAGTGAAATTTTAAGGAAACAGGTAAATCTCCAAGTAGACCAATATTTTCTGAGAACAGGAGGCTGACAACAATCAGTAAGATCCCCTTGTGCATAAGTTAACATAATAAGGAAGTCTGCCTTGCTTTAATCTTTACAACAAAATTAAGCACTAATGACCTCATATTAATAAATTTTCTTTATTAAAAAGTATCTGGTTTCTTGATCTATTTTACAAGAAACAACAATTCTCTCATCATTGACACATATATTCTATTTTTTAGAATAAAGTGTTGTCCAATTCTAGAATAACAAATAAAAAAACAAAAAAACTGTTGCATTTTTGTCTTTTGATACCTTTTAGAATGATTAAAATCAGGACACTGTTACCACTAAATAGTGATAAGGATGAGGAAGAAAAGACTCTTAGTTTTTGTTAGTAGGAATTCTACATTGGAAGTAATTTAGAAGTTTCTTAAAAACTAAATATACTCTTCTCATATAATTGATTCATTGCTCTCATTTTGCTCAAAGGGGCTGGAAATTTATGGACGTAGAAACCCCGCATATGATTGTAGCAAGTTTATTGACAATATCCAAAACTTAGAGGAAATCAAGATCTTTCAGTAGGTAATTGACAAATAAGCTGTATTATATTCAGACATTAGGATATTAATCAATGCTAAAAAGAAATGAACTATTAGGTCATGAAAGACATGGAAGAAGCTTAAATGTATATTAAGTAAAAGAAGCTAATCTCAAAGGTCTACATATTATATGGTCCAAACTTTGTAATATCCTGGAAAATGCAAAACTAAGGAGAGACAATATTTAAAAAAAAAAAACAGTGATTTGAGTTGGTTAGAAGGAAAGGAGGGATGAATAAGTGGAACAAAGAGTGTATTTAGGTGAATTAGTGAAATTACTTTGAGTAATGCCTTCATCACAGGTATGTGTCATTATAAGTTTATACAAAGCCATCGAAACTACATAACTCCAAAGAACTGTAGATTCTGTGATGATAATGTGTCGATGTAGGTTTGTCAATTGTAAAATATACACCACTCATTTGAAGGAGATTGATAATAGAGATGTCTATGTATGCATTTGGGCAGGGTGCATATGGAAAACCTCAGTCTATTCTGCTCAGCTGGTCTCTAAAAATTCTTTTTAAAAAGTAAATGTTTTTATTGTGTGAAATATTTGTCAAAGTAAAACAGAAATGATTAGCTCCAAACTCATAATAGAATATCACTTATATCACTATTTTGTTGTTGTCATTATCATTTGACTTTTTAAACATTTTTTTGTTTGGTTGCTTTCTAATTTTTCTGGGCTTTTTTTCTCTTTAAAATAAAAAAAGAATGTATTTTAGTAGCTAATGTAGAAAATTGTCTCAAAGGATATGGCATGCATATACATTTCCACTGTTGGTTTAGAAAATCTTACTTAGGATCCTATGTAAGTTGGAACAGTGTCTTAAAGATGTTATTCAGTGATGTCATACGACAGAAATTTTATCCCTCTGAAGCTTATTTGCTAATATACAATGAGGGTCATTTGTTCTTTAAACAGTTACAACTTTATGTCAGTCAACTGAGAAGACGGCCTTCTGTTGATTTTCTGTTAATATTTAAAATCAGCACCAGATGCCTAATCATAAATTTATAGTTATCTCAATGCTGTAATGTACATATGTTCTACAGCTGATTTACTAAATGTGAGAAAAAGGCGAATGCTAACCAAGAAGTACATCATATATCAAGATTTACAGATAGAACCTGGAATCATGAATTTTATTTTAAGGCACAATATAGTACCATTTGTCACAAGATTGGCCAATAGTTACTTTCCTTTATTTTCAAATCTAAAATGTCCTAAACAGTATCTTTTTCTCATTGGAAAGTCTTTTTTTATAGTTTTGAAGACATTCTTTCAGCTTAGAGATACTTTTCTAATGCATACATGTTACAGAATGTAGGAAATTTATAATGCTTACTAGTACAAGGCAGATGTTGTAGTGAATAAATAGGCAGATTTCACCTTTGCATTATTTCTCTGTGTTTTATAATTTTAAATAAATATAAACACGAAGTATATATTTTATGATATATTTGTTTTATTATTTTCAGAATGGTTTATGGAGATCTATTTTACTTCAGAGCCTCCTTTTATATATAGTGATATAATATCATAAATGTGTCTTTGTCTGTGACTTCTTTTTCTTTTCTCAATCGGTATTGACACAGGCCCATAAATAGAGTAAGGTACATGAATTTAAATATATGAATCTGACTTTTATGACTTTATGTGCTAGACCTTTGATTTGGAGTTTGAAGAACAGTCCAGAATGTATGTTTTTTCAAAATTTTCCTTAGTTTATGAAGTTACATTTTCTCATGTACCACGTTCTTTAGATTTTATTGGTCTTGTCTAGAATTTTAGGTTCTGTTAGCACTTAAATAATATTTCAGATCTAGATCTCAGCTGTACTTGGGATCTTTTGCCTTTGGGTTCTAAGTGAGGCTCCTCTGGTCGGCTCCGTTGAGCTCTAACCAACTTCTCTGAGAGCAGCCATTTCCTGGCAAAGGGATGTCTCATATTATGCCCTGTAAACCTTCCTTGTTGATGCTGATGTTTTAGACAGCAAGGGCATCACTGGGACACAAAGACAAAGTTCAACAAGGAGCTGATCAATAAGACTGTTACAAAAATTCTCTCTTTGTCTCAAAAAGACCTTTGGAAGCTGTAGGTTGTTGGACAATGAGCATGTAGTCATACATGGTAGCAAGCTGTGCTCACCCCAGTCATGGATAGCTTATTATTTTTATTCCATCCTCATCTCATCCACTTACCTTTTCTTTCTCCTTGGTTTCCTATGGTTTATTCCCTAGTAAAGTAATGATATGTAAGCCATTGTTTCAGGATCTGCTTCTACAAAGTGCGGGCAAAAACATTATTTTCTGCCATTTCTGCCAAACAGATTTAAACCTGTGGAATCTAATACCTCCCTCCTCTGGTCATTGCCTCATCTCTTACTGCAGGCAGAATTACCATGAAGTTATTAAAATTGGGGTCTTTAACATGCATGGTATCCATATAAAGCCTTGTGCCTTATTTGGTATTTGTAATTATGTATTAAGAGACAAATTTCACCGCACAGATTTTATAAAAATTAACCCTACTCCAAACTATCACACTGATACTTGACTTTCAACACATTCCAATTTGTTGAAAATTTCTTTATTTCTTTTCTTTATTCCTTCCATTCTTTCCTCATATCCAATTATATGTTCCAACACTGTCAAACCCTTAAAATTCCTCTTATTAATTTTCACATTGTGTTCAGTCTTTCCAAATGTAATGAGCACTATTGCAAAATTTATTTTAGCTAACTTCCTAACTTTATTTAATGTTATTAAGCATTCCCTTTTGAAATAAATTTCATACTTTTTGCCTTTCCTGAAACCATTCCCAAATTTAAGTCTTCATTATTCTTACTACCCTATTCAAAGCTTTCTTGAGTCTCCTCTTGGTATGTATACCTTCAAGTATTTTCTTTTCTTCTCATCTGTATTCAGTTATGAATTCTGAGTGATTTTGTGTATTCCTATATTAATTAAAAGCTATTATATTTTACATACAACATATTATTATATATTAATATGTTAATATTATATATTACATAGAATTGTCAGGCATGGTGGCACATACTTATAATTCCAGTACTCAGGAGAGAAGCAGGAGGATTATGTGAATTTGAGGCCAGCCTGGGCTACAGAGTAAGTTCAAGGCCAAGTTAAACTGCATAGTGAAGCCCTGTCTCAAAAACACAAAATAATAATAATAATAAATACATAGAATTTAGAACTTTCTTAACTTATAAATTCATATATACAAACATTTACATGGCATTTTTATTTGAATGTTTCAAGTGAAAACTCATTCAAAATATCTGAAAGCAAAGCCAATCACTTTGAACTCAAATCTGCTTTGCAATTCTATTTCAAAGTTAAGGACACTACCATCTAAGGTGCCAAACCTCTCAAACCTGGAGGATATTCTATTAATTTCCTATCTGATGCTTAGTGACTATCAGTCAGTCATCAAGGAAAATAATTTCAACTTTCTAAATATCAAAGATGTCCATATGCCCTTTAGGCTTAAATTCTTACCATGGCTAACCAAGCCCACTCATACTTCTTTAGTCTCATATATCATCAGTTTCATATATCACCAGCTTTCACGCATTTGTTAGTAATTATAATGTGTATATGTCTTGACTCTTCTAAGATTTGTAAGCTTTTGACATCATTTTCCAATATCTTGAATATTTATTCTTCTTCCATCTCCCTCATTCTTCTACAATTCATGTTTTTAAAAAAATCAAAAGGTGAATGTTCTCCAGCTTTTTGTTCCCTGAACCTGGTGGACTTAACAATTACCTCTGTATTTAATCAGATTTGTAGCTTCCCTTACATCAGAGCAATACTTTCTCAGGCAACCTATCAAATATAAGCACTTGCTCCATAATTTTCTCTACAACACTCAAGGAAAATATTTAAACTTTCTTCAAGAGACTCAGCTAAAAGTTATTCAATAAATCTTAAGAATTTGTACTGAGATCTTCATTTCTATAGCAATGCTACATTTGTATTCTGCACCCTGTGAATGAAATGGCAGAAGATATTTATACATGTATGTAAGATAAATCATATAATAAGCTAGGAAGTACAGGAAGATTCTACAGAAGTGGAATAGCTGCGTCAAATGGGTTTCCAAACCCAGATTTCTGAGGAATCTCCAGACTGACCTCCACAGTGGTTGCACCAGTCTACACTCCCACCAACAGTGTAGAAGAGTTCCTTTTGCCCCACAGCATCTCCAACACTTGCTGTTGGTACTGTTTTCTATCCTGGCCATTGTTTCTGGAGTGAGATGGAATCTCAGTGTGATTTTAATTTGCATTTCTCTCATGACTAATGATGAACATTTCTTCATGTATTTATTTGCCATTCATGTTTCTTCATCTGAGAACTGGGCATGTTCCCAGAAGACCTGAAAACATCATACCACAGTGACATATGTGCACCCATGCTTATAGCAGCACAACTTGTAATAGCCAGATCCTGGAAACAACCTAAGTGCCCATCAACTGAGGAATGGATAAAAAAGTTGTGGCATTTTTATACAATGGAGTACTACTCAGCTATAAAGAATGATCACATTGAGATATTTATAAATAAATGGACACGACTTGAGACCATTCTCTTAAGCGAAATATACCAAACTCACAAGTGTAAATACCATATAGTCTCCCTAGTGTGAGAGTTGATAAGAGTATATAAAATTTTATGGTAAGCATGAGTCCCCATCTCATAGCTTTGAAGCCTTTCAATGTTTTCAATCATTAGTTGGAATGGTTTTATTCTGTTTTGTTTGACTATATCATGAGTGATGATATAAGCAGCTGTTTGGAAGAAAACAAAATATTATGACAGCTATTGCTGATTTAATTTCATCTTTCTTAGAAGTCCTACCATGCTTCTATTCTTCTACTAACATTGGTTCTATCTATCACATTGTGTCTTATTGGGATTTGAATATGTGTGGTAGTTTAAACAAAATTTTTCTATCGAAAATGAGATTTTATAGTATCCATTGATCATTTTCTGTTATTTGGTTCAGAAAGCCCTGTAATTCTTTCACTCTTTGCATGGCTTTATAGTATTTTGTTATGCTTGATATTATTGTATTTGAAACTATGCTCAACTATAGCAGAGTAAGAGATATTGTGATAGCTACTGTTGATGTCCAGTTATCTTAACGTAAAGTACTGTGTTGCCTATGTTGTCCTGCTCTGATCTGCTCTGTGCTGCTCTCTTTTGTTTTATTCTCTTTAAAATAAAATTTTAAAAAAAGATTCTACAGTTATATTTTGGATACTGGCTAAAAAGCATTATAATCAAAAGCCAGTTAATGGTTTAATTCCATATATATATATATATATATATATATATATATATATATTTGCTTAGAATATTCTGCCAATTAGAAGAGGTTTCTTTTCCAAGATATCCAAATTTTCATCTTTAATTCTTGTTCCATCAATGTTTCCTTATTTATTTTGATTATTTTTATTGAGCAATTCTACCTACATACAAGTATTGATATTTCAGATTTTTATTGCTCATTAGAAGTCTTTCAAAAATGAACAATTTGAAATATTTTTTAACTTCATAGCCCTAGAAATTAGTTCAACATTACTGGATAATTTTCTCTCATGTTAAAACTGAGTACAGTAACAAAGGAACCAATGAAGAAGAGAATCCCAACCAGGTTCGTGTAGTAATAAAGCAAGGCACAACTTTAAAATGTTTTGATTTTGGTAAGCTCTTAGGAACCCAAATTTTTAACACTTCTCTGCTCATGTTATCAATGAGATAAAACTTAGGAGATAGAATTTTAGAATCACTAACTGAATATAAAGGGACCCACAGCAACACCTAGATTCTAGTATCAATAACAGTATTAATGGTGAAACGATAGTGTATTTTACAAGCTTTCAATAATTCTGTATCAAATAAATTTTATCAAATGAATAAAAGGCCTAGAGAT
Organism: Dolichotis patagonum; assembly: GCA_004027295.1. Taxonomy (NCBI): domain Eukaryota; kingdom Metazoa; phylum Chordata; class Mammalia; order Rodentia; family Caviidae; genus Dolichotis; species Dolichotis patagonum. The sequence continues at coordinate 86,946 of PVJX010002022.1, forward strand.
ATTCTTCTCTTCTGACATTTTGCTGACACACTAGAATGGGGAATACAGAGGAATATAGAGGAGCAGTAGTTATGAAAAATACGTGGAATATTTAAGTAAGCTGTCATGAGTAGGAGAGCAAGCAAGGCAAATCAAAATCAACACAGGACTTTATGGCTGAGGCCAACGACAACGAAGTCATGGTGCACATTCTACTTTTCCCTATGCTTTTTCCTCCACAAAGTATTACCATGCTATTTGTGTAATCGTATGCAAAAAAGTGGTTTTGTTTTTATTTTCTTAACACCAAATCTCTCAGGTGGGAAAAAGTCCAAACACATTTCACTCTTTTTCGCTCTCTTCAGAGGGGTGAGAAACACAGTTTTATTGCTCCTGACAAGGAACATGTGAGTTCCCAAAAAGCGCTATTATGCCTCCAGATTTTTAAAAAAAAATCTCTAAACGTAGGAAAAACATATAGTTGCAAAAAAGCCCTTGATAATCCTTCTAAATTCTCAAGTATTAAAAGTTTCTTTTCATTTTTGTGACAAGAAAACTTCATATTTGTCAAACTTTGAGAAAATAACTTTTCCTTTGTATATGTAGATATCACAATAAGGAGTTTCCTAAGTACTTAAGTCTTCTTAATTTGTCTTGTAATATTTATATAATTTGAAATACTGTGGTTTATTATCTGTTATTCTTCTAAATAAAATATCCACAATGTGTTCATATAGTTTTTAAAAGTCTACTCTCATGATGAACTAGATATAGCACATTTGGTAAATTTTACTGATATCCTAAATTGAAGATGGTATGATTCCTGAAAATACTCATATAGATACCAGGCTATCATCAGCCAGGATATCCTTGTAATCACTCTAAGTAGAAGTAAATATAAATCAGTAAAGTATTATGTTGATATGACTAGGATTATCTGATATCTTCTGGGGATAAGCGATGTAATTATCTTCCTTCAATCAGTTATTTCTACACATCGTTATAATGAAAAGCTAAAGATGTTTATTGTAGAAGTTGAGAACAGCTGAATGGATAAATTAGATAATTACCATCTGTTACTTCAGAAATTGGCTGGAACTCAGAGCCACTTATGAGTCCAAAAACATGCATGCCATGGTTAGATACTTAGGTATCAAGGAGTTGCAAGAAAAGAAAGATCTATAAACTTAGCGAATTTGACTATTAGGATAATACGCAAGTTTCACAAAGATTGGCAAACTCCATCACAAATCCCAAGTTTCAGAATTATGGGACTTGGATAACAATCATGATTTTTTAGGTTTGGTAACTCTTTGTATATTACGTATGTAACCTGGCATAGTTTTATGCACTTTAAATATGTTTATGGAGTTTAAAAACAGGAACACATGCATACACAACATAAAAAACTTTACTTACAGTTATATTATTGTTCTGAACTTATGCTGGTGATAAAGTTTCATTTCTCTGTCATTGATGATTACATTTCTGTGTTTGTATCTCTGCTGATTATACTTTTAGGAGTGCTGGGTATTTCTTAGCACTGTTGATTACAGAAATGTGGGACATTTTGTTTTCTCCATTATAATTAGTTCTCCTTTGATGTTATTTTTCCACTTTCATCACTTGTATAGTGTAACACTTACTGACTTTTTTCAAAAATTGAAGTAAGTGTTATTGATGAGTATTGAGGGCTCCCACTTATGGTGCAAATAAATTATGCTGAAAGATTTTTGATTGGTCATACCAAGTAACACACCACATCTTCTGTATATACTTATGTATTATGATATCTCTTGGAAGAAAATTTCAACCTTTAGGATTCTAGAGAGTTTTAGTGACCTTGGTTTCACTGTATAATAAAACCAAGTAAGTGTTTAAAGTCCAGAGAGCAAAAGTATTTCATTCATCTTACAACATTTCCCTTGTTTGGTATAGACATGAATTTAATAAAAGCTTTAAATGTGGAAAATTTCAAATGGTTCCTTTCACAAAGTATCTTTGATTTTCTAAAACCACAATTATGTGATTAAAATGACTTCAACTTTAATATGAATCAGAGACAAAGAATAAATTCTGAGAATTTGTCATTTACACATGCAGAACTAACACAATAGCTTTTTTGTTGCTGGGATTTTCTAGAAGTTACTTGATAATAGGGTCAATTCTTCTTTCTCTTTTGAAACCCAAATAAGTTCAACTTTATGGGAAAACAGCACTGTTTTTCTAAATTTAGTATCATGATTTTCCTTCATAGAGGTCACACTTCTCATATAGCATGCTTTATATAGTGCCATAACAGAATATGAGAATATCAAATAATACAAGAAAGAATTTAGACCAAAATATAAAAGCACTGACTATGTCCAGCAGGGATGATTTAGTGAAAATTTTGACTTTCTTAAAATCATTTACACTTGTTTTGAACTTGATAAATTGCTTGTTCAATGTAGTATAACATCTGGGCTTTGCTTACATTTCTATTAAGCTGCACCTATTAAAACATCAAATACACATATATCTTATGTTGAATGATTGTGGTTCAAAAATCCAATACATAAACTAAGTATTTCCTCCTGCACATATTTTATGGAACCAATTGTCTCTTCTCATTCAATAAATGTAAAGTTATACCCTTATCACTTTAAGATCAATCTAGAAATGTCTTGATTTTGATCCAGATTTGGTTCTTAAAATGAAGAGAATACAATCTTCAATTTGTCATAGTTTAAAACTGTAATAATACAAACACTTCAAAAATTATACATTATGAATCTAATATATCACTCAAAGTTTGCAATGAAAAACTTCTCTCATTTCAAAGCATGCCCAGATCCAAATAGCATTATCCTATACATATGCTGAGCATGCTAACTCAGCTGTTTGCTCATGGTAGAATTTACTATGTCCTATTATTTTCTAAGTTTGTGATAATTATTTTTAAATTAATTGAGATTATTGACACATTTTAGATATAAAAAACTATCACTTTCATCATAGGGAATTTGTGCCTGTACATGATACATCTTAATTCTTCTTTTTTCCCCTTCCTTCTCTCCTTTCAATCCTTCTTCCCCTCCTCACTAAAGAAAGTTATGTTTCCATATTCCCTTTTTGTGTGTTTTTTTCTTCATTATGGCTCTCCATTTCCCTAGTTCCTATTCTTCACAATATGTATTATAAATTTGGTTCTTATTTATATTTATAGCTTCTTATACCAGAGAGACAATGTGCTATTTACATGTGTGTCAAATTTATTTAAAAGTAAGATCTCATCCTTTTTTATAGCTGAGTAGTACTCCATTGTTAGAAATATCACATCTTCTTTATCCATTCATTGGCTGATGGGTATATGGGCTGTTTTCAAATAAATAAATATATATATATATATATATATATATATAATTTTGTAACAGTTAAATATATATATAATTTTGTAATAGCTAAATACATATATATATATATATATATATATATATATATATAGAGAGAGAGAGAGAGAGAGAGAGCTGTGGTATGATGCTTTTAGTTCTTTTTGGATGGTACTAAGAAGGGGAATAGCTGTGTCAAGTGGAAACCCTGATTTTATATTACTGAGGAATCTCTATACTGATTTCCACAGTGAGTGTACCATTCTGCACTACTACCAAAAGTGGAGAAGTGTTCCTCTAGCTCCACAATCCCAGCAACATTTGTTATTGATTGATTTTTTGGTAACACCCATTCCCTTTGAAACCAAAAGAGAAACCAAAAGAGATCAGTATTGTTATAACTCACATCATTGTTGTACAAAAAGCTTTTTAATGGAAAAGATCCCAGTTTGCAAAGATTTTTAATAAGATGAGATCTTACTTATTCATTTTTTGTAAGAATTCCTGTGTGATTCGGGTTTTGTTTAGACTTTGCATAAAACTGTGTCTTCAAGAGTTCATCCAGTTTATCTTCCAGCTGATTTGGTGTTTGTTTTTTGATATTTAGATCTTTGATCCATTTTGGTTTTAGTGTATGGTAAGAGACATGAATATCATTTTAATCTTTGACATGTGTAAAGCTAGTTTTTCTAGCATGTCTTATTAAAGAGACTACCTTTCTTCCAGTGAGGGTGTTTGGCCACTGTGTCAAAGATAAGATGATTGAATATGCTTGGAGCTGTTTCTGCATCTTCACATTTGCTCCATTGATCATTGGGTCTGTGTTTTTTGCCATTCCCATGCTGGGTTTTGTAGTTGTTTGTTGTTTGTTTGTTTGTTTGTTTGTTTAATCACAGTAGCTTTTTAGTATAATTTCAAGTCAGGGACTGTGATGCCTGTTGCCTTGTTTTTATATCAAGAATTGCTTTGCTATTGTAGTTCTCTTTTGGTTTCAAATAAATTTTAGGATTGTTTTGTCTAATTCTTGAGGTGTGCTATTGGTGTTTTGATTAGGATTGCACTAAATCTGTATAACAGTTTTGGGAGTGTGGTCATTTTCTGTATGTTGGCTCTTCCTGCCCAAGATCAAGGGATATCTTCATTTTCTGATGTCCTCTTCAATTTCTTTTTTCAGGGTACTGCAATTTTCAATGCAAAGATGTTTTATGTCCTTTAGTTAGATCAATTCCTCTAAGTATTTCATTTTTTTTTCATTGTTATTGTGAAAGGTTCCCTTTTCCTAATTTCTCTCCCAGTGAGTTTTTTTTTAATTTGGGTACAGGAATGCTATTAATTTTTGAGTATTGACTTTGCATCCAGCTTATATGACTGAATTTGGTTATTAAATGCAGAAGTATTTTGGTGGAGTTTTGAGGGTATTCTATGTGGAGTATCATGTCATCTGTAAAGAAAAATAGTATAACTTCTTCCTTTTCTATCTTTATTGCTTTTTAGCTTTCTCCTGACTAATGTTTCCAGAAGTATATTGAATAGAAGCAGTGATAGTGGACATTTTTGTCTTGTTCCTGATTTTAGAGTGAAAGATTTAAGTTTTTGAAAATTTAGTCTGATGTTGGCTACTCATTTGTCATAGACTGTTTTCATCAGATTGAGTTAAATACCATCTATTCAATTTTCTGTAGGGTACTTTTTTAATCATAAATGGGCATTAGACTTCCAAATGCTTTGTATGTGTCTATTGATAAGATCATGTGATTTTTGTCCTTGGCTCTCTTGATATGGGCTATGCAATTGAGATTAAGGAAACAATAAAAATGAAACAATGAATTTAAAAATTGTTCTTCAAATGACTAAATAAAAATGACAACCCATAGCCAACTGTTAGGGTTTGTCTGGATGTCTCCCTCAAAACTCATGCAGTTGTGGGGATGGTGAAATAGATGAAAGAGAAGGAAAAATGCATTGGCATGACAAGGTAATGAACATACTTGTCAGTTTTACCGTTCATTTTTCAGAGTTTCCTTTGACTTACTTGAAGAAAATCTTTAGAAAGTTACAATCTCATATATGAGGCTCTTGGTTTGATGAAAAGAAAGCATGTTCTACATATAAGAAATACTAAATATTTCTTGTTGCTTTTGGTATCTTCTGCTGCCATGAATGGTTGTCCCTCTACTAAGACACCCTGCCTTAGAGCCAGCCAGTTATGAACTGAAACCACTGCTAACCATGATTTAAAAATCCTTTCCTCCTTTAATCTAAGGTATTTGTCTGAGCAATGAGAAAAGTAATAAGACAAAATTTGGTACCAGGGAAATGAAGTCATTGCTGTGACTAAACCTGACCAAGGGGTTCAGTAGTATTTGGGAATGGCTTATGAGAAGAGTTGGGAAAGTTTCCAAGATAGCAGCTGAAAAACTAAAGTTGGATTGTTTTAGACAATTCTGCATGGGAGATTCTGGTCAGAACTTAGAAGGCCATAAGAAATATTGCCTATAAAGATCAGGTTCAGGAGATATCTTCCGGGAAGAAGGACTGCATTGGTTGTTAGACTACAGATGATTTTTTTATGACTTGACAGAATATTTGTCTGCATTTTGTTCATGTCCAGGGACTTTTCCTGAGACAGACTAAGGATGGTAGGATAATTAATCTGGGAGAAGAAATTTCAAAGCAGTCTAATTTTGAAAAAGTGTCATGGCTACAGTTCGAGGCTGTTAGCCAGATGTATGTTAAGAATCAAGAGCAAACAGATCAGAAAAATGATTTAAAATTGTTTTGAATTTGACCACAAAACAGTTTTCAGTAAATCTGTGGACTGCAAACACAGAGCAAGAGAGATCTTGATGAGAAGCAATGGGAGACTAGAAAAGACGGCTTGAGGACATCAAAAGCAGCAGCAGGATTCCACCATTTGCAGCCTGGAAACTGATAGTGAGAGACTTTGGTTGGAGAAGGACGTCCCAGAGCACTATGTTTCAGAACGGTGGCAGATGCACCCTGTTCTGGAAGGCCAGCAGCATAAAGAATCTGTTCCTCAGAAGTGGATTCAGAGTGCTTAGTGCTCCAGGCACTCAACACCTACAGCCAAGATAGAGACCTTGGATACTGCTCCAGCTGGCAACAGACCTTGGCATCATTTGTGTGGTGCTGCTTTTGGGTGCATGCAGAAAAGAGAGTTGTGGTGTGAGGAAGGATTGCACAGAGATTTCACAGACCTAGGAGACCAACCCATGTGCCCTTGATAGGGCTATGTGTAATGCTGTGAGTGCAAAACCAGAGGTGCAATGGAGGCTGAGAATTTGGTTTTTCAAAGGCTTTTCAAAGGAATCTATATTTTATGATTGATTCATGGTCCAATGCTAGGATTAAAGGTGTGAGTGATACACCAGTCCTAGGGCAGATAGCCTGCATAATATGTAAAGGACAGAAAGATGGCTGTCCTGTCTCTCACTACTCATTCTTTTTGTTACCTTCTGCATCCATGAGCAACTGCCCCTCCTCCATAACACTCTGCCTTAGAGCCAGCCAGTTATGCAATGAAAGTTGTACAAACCATGAGCTGAATAAACCTTTCCTCTTTCATCTTAGGGATTCAGGGATAGTTCAACATATGCAAATCAATAAATGTAACACACAATATTAATTCACCCTATTCTTCACAGCTGACATTTCCCATTTTGACCATGGAAGGTGCTTTTACTTTGGTTACATACTTCTTTGTTTTCACTACGCTCAAGGAGCCCTGATATTTTAATTTCATTTCAGTTCCACTAATATTTTCTTAATTTCAAAATGACCTCTCACATAAAATGTGACTTCTACTCTTAATCACTGGGCAAAGAGTTTTTAATATGCATATGAAAATTCTGGCTCATATCTTTATTTTTCTAGTAAAAAAGTTAATATGGTTATTTTATTTACCCTATAATTATATTTTAAACTTAAAGTTTTACTTTTAATTGAGAAACAAAACTTGCATATATTAGTGCAGTATAAGATGATGGTTTAATTTATATTGTTATTTTAATTTTGTACAATTATGGGTATAACATTATAATTTTACCTATATATAATGCAATGTTCAAATCAGCATAGTTAACAATTCAAAGTTTTTAAACAGTATTTTAAAAAATTCCAGTAAACATATAATTGTATGGATTTATGAGGTACAGTGTGGCATTTCAATACAAGTATATGGTATGCACTGATAAAATCATGGTCACTACTTCTTCCATCCCTTTATCATCTTTAGTGCTTGAAGTCTTTAAGCATCTTATGATTGTCATTATTATTATGAAATCTAGACCCCTATGTTCCTGTGAAACACTATTTTATAACTTCTGCTGTGTTTTCATTCCTCCAACATCCCTATATCTCTTCTTTCCTCCATCCTTCCCACCTTTAGACTATTTGTTAGTCTATCCATATCAACTTTTCTGAATCACTCATTGGAGAGAGAACAGGCAATTTTTGTCTTTTTGTGTCTGACATTTCATTTAACATGATGCTCTTCAGTTCCATCCATTGTCCTGCAAGTGACATTTCCCACATTTTCTTCATTCATTCATCCTCTGAGGAGCACACATTCTGATTCCACATTTAGTTGTTATGAATGGTGCAGCAATATGCCTACATATAAGTCATAAATGTATCTCTTTATATTATTGATTTTATTTCCTTGGGTATATATTCAGAAGTGGCACAGTGGAAAGTGTGATGGACCTACTTTTGGATAGAAACATTTCTCCATAATTGTTGTACTAATTTTCATTCTCACCAAGAGTATATAAGGTCATTATTGTTCTGCAATACCCCCTAATTTATTATACACCCTCTTTCCTTTTTCACTAGAATGTAAAGTCTATAAATGAGGAAACTCTGTCTTTTATCATTAATGATTCTCCTGAGCCTACCATGGTGCTTGACACTATTTGGTAAATATTTGTTGATTCATTGAGTAAAAGAATACAGATATACATTATATTATGTTAAGCAAGTTATATCTAAACTTCTTATGTTTAAGACGTTTCTTAAAGATTGTCCATTCTCATTCTGTACATCAATAATAATAAGATTACATGAGAGATAATACAGTACTTATCTAAATAATAACTGTTCATATTTCATCATTTACCAAAATGTTTTTACAAACAAGATAATTTTGAGAGAATAAGTCTATTATTATTATTATTTTGTTTCAATCATTGAACTTGTTCTATGACAAGGGAGTTAGCCAGTGGTATAAGCACCTGACTGGCAAGCACAAAGTTGTGAGTTTGATCCCTGGTACAAAAAAAAGAAAGAAAGAAAAGAAAAGAGAAGAAAAGAAAAAAATTGTGTAGTACCCCCCTCGGGTAAGTATGACATAATTTATGTTAGCATAATACCTTTAACTTTGCTTTACTTGGAAACCAATGTAAAATATCTTCAACAAATATTATTTTATTGACAGACTACTAGCACTCCTTTCAGTAATTAAATTTTTATTTTCATTTAGTGCAGGATTATTAAAAAACAAAACATCCAAAATCCTTAGTATTTCAATTGAACTTTAGAATTGGCATACAGTTTTGCTAGCTTTAATGCCAAAATTTAGTAACCTAAGTCAAAAAATTCCTAAGTAACTTTACTCAATATTTAAACTTTTAGTTTTTGCCCTGTGATCATCTAGATTGATACAACTTATTGAAGAATAGTTTAATATTAACCATGCAACCATTAATAATTTCTTTAAAATGCTCCTTCAGGGCCGGGGATTTAGCTCAGTGTCTTAAGCGCCTGCCTGGCAAGCGTGAGGTTGTGAGTTCGAACCCTGGTACCAAAAAAAAAAAAGAAAAAAAATGCTCCTTCTGATTTTTCTTCTAAGGTTTTAAAATTAGTTTCATAATTTAAAGAACAGAAAATATTGACAGTTCATTTAGCGGAAATTCAGTTCAAATATCATGCGCACAAGTGCCTACATTCATTTAAACATAGGATATATTTGGCGACAAAATTGAAAAGTAGAAATTTCAGTGATATCCGTATTACAAAATTATTTAATATAAAAGTTAACATGATAAGAAAGCTTTTAAATTTTCCTTCCCCTGAGCAAAATGAAAATGTGTGATCTTCATCCTGTGAATAAATTCTGTGATTTAAGTATGTAGCCATTGTGAGATAGACAGTAAATACTTCATTTTCATTTTTGCTCAATAGGCAAATATCAGGGAAGCACACTCAGCTGCTCTACAAACCATGCCTGAGTGACCTCTGTGATTCAACAGTCATCGGTATCAAGCTGAAAAGAAGTCTCATCAGGTAAGACTTCAGACAGCACCTGATTAGGAAAAACAGAGGACTCTGGTGACATTTTATATGCCTACTCTCAGTGCTTATTTCCAGTTCTTAGTGCTAACGTACAAAAATCTTGTGTCTGGAGGGTAGAATGAAATAGTTTAAATATCCATAAAATATGAGAGAAACTATACAGCTTAGCTTCTCAGTAATTATGTATATGGATATTTTTGAGAGAAAATGTTAGAAATAATGAAAAACAAACATGGAAGAATTAGAGATGAGATAGTGATAGAAAAAATATGCAAAGTCTGAGGATTACACTGAACATTTTAGCAATTAGAAAAGTGTAAAAAGTTTTCAGTATTTTAGGTGTTATTCTTAGAAGACATCATATAAATTGAAGCTAATAGCAGTTAAAGATTTTCTGTCACTCCAAATTAGAAGGTAAGCTGCTTCACAGAATAATATTTTTGTTTATCAGTTTGACCTTATTTCCCATGAGAAATCTCAGACTTATCATGGTATGTTTTCAATAAATATTTCTTGAATGAGTCTAGTATATGGATTAAAAATGATAAATTAAAATTGTTCCAAAAATTCTTTTAAGTTAACCACTGGATTATGTAGATTCCATGGTTTCAAAGTGGCATGGGAAATTTTAGGCTGATTTCAGGAAGCAGAGGAGGCAGATAAGGCAGATAAGGCATAGATCTTTAATTTTTTAGGGGTTTTTTTTTGTATGAGGGATCAAACTCATGACCTCGCACTTGCCAGACAGACACTTAAGCCACTGAGCTAAATCCCTGGCCCCTAATTTTTAGTTGTAATGCTGCATTAATTTGTTAGGACTTTCTTAAAATGTACCATTGAGTTGCAGCTTAAAAAAAAGATATTTATTTTCTAATAGCTCTGGAAGTGACAAGTCCAAGATCAAATTTTCAGCTACTTTGATTTCTTTTGGAGCCTCTCTCTTTTTCAAATTGTTGTCTTCTCTTTACATGGCTTTTTCTATGTGTGTATTTCTCAGTAATGCATTTCTGTGTTCAAATTTCCTCTACTGTCTGATTAGGTTAGAGAATTTCTGTGAGCTAACTGAGCCTTAATCATTCCTTTAAAGGTCCTATCTCTAAATACATCCAATTCTTAGGTGATAGGACCTCAACACATGCATTTTGGGCAGACATAATTTAGCACATAGAATACCATTATTGAAGAATTGCCATGCAACAACCAGTCATTGTGCTAAGTCCTATAGTTAGAGAAATAAAAGGTGCCATCTCTGACTCCACATGTCACATAATCCTAAAACAAAACAAAACAAATATTTAAAAAAGAAAATCCAGCATAAACACCCAAATAAATATTAAAAAATCTTGGAAAATGATATACAAATGATTAAGATTTGTGTTGTGTGTGGGTATCTAGTGAACCCTGAAGAGACAAAGAATGACAAAAGGAATTAGTAATTTTGCTGAGTCTGGAGAATAACTAGGGACAATCACAAGGAAGTGAGAGAAATGCTCCATCATCAGGGTTAGCACTCATAAGTGACTTGCGAAACTCTTAAGGCTTCTGGTAAAGTGAAAATAAGGAAGACATCTATGGAAGAGACAGTCTGGTATGCTGAGCTACTGAGCTGAGGTTTGGAAATGGAACTTATGTAATGATTGGGGTTATGTGAACAGATTTTGTTGTGAAAAGTTACCTAAAGAATTGGTTGAGGCATTGCAGAAAGTAAGAGTAGATTGAATGTGTTTGATAAAACAGATGGTGAAACTGTAGTTCTTTAATGTACATGAGAAATGGTGATGCTTCAACAAACACAAAATAATCAGTATCATGGGAAAGTTACATACATCGAGAAGAAAATAAGTAATAGTCTCTGATATTTAGGGAGTAATTTCCATGTGCCATGCATTATGAATGCTTTTTATTTCATACAACAGCCTCTATAAAATGCTATATTGCTGTCACCCTGTTATGATATGAAGGTAAGAAAATAGTGCAAAAGAGATTAAATGATTCATTTATGATCACTGGTAGCATCCAGTTGGTAAGTAGCTGAGACAATATTTAATTCTAAGATGTTTGGCTCTAGAATCCATTTTTTAAGAATTGCAGTAGTCTGCCATTATCTGGAAGGATATTTTCCAGGAGTCCCTGTGGATGCCTGAAATCAAATTCTACATCTACTGTGTTTTTGTCTGTGTGTATATCCCTGATATAAAGTTTAACTTACACAGTAGACATGATAAAATACTAGTAACTTGTCAGAGATATGTGAACTTCAGTTATGCATTCCACAAATTTTCACATTTTATCTCTTCATTTAAAGGAAGTATTTTTATTTCCCTTTGGTCCATCTTAATTGACAGGGTCATAACTCTGTGATTTGCAATCATTCTGAAGTGAAATGAAGGTTACTTGAACACAAGCACTGCAATATTGTGTAAGAGCTATAATCATTGACATGGCTAGTAACTGACTGCTAGTTGTATTGTATGCAGTGTGGCTATACTAGACAAAGGAACAATTTCCATCCTAGGCATAATGGAACACCTTTCTCAGAGCAATATTCAATTTAAAATTTATCAGTTGTTTGCTTCCTGATATTCCTGTTTATTGTTTTTAGACCACACCTTGCTGAATGCATGAATAAGGGGGTACTAATGCATACCATAATGCCTCAGGAGAGCTAAATTATGTTATTGAAATATAATCAACCCCATTTGTTAATTAAATAGATAAATGATTTAGAAGAAATAAATTTGAGATGACATGCAAGGGTCTGAGTAGGGATGAAGGATAGTGAGAAGAATAACTTCACTTGGAACAGGTTGACTACAAAATGAACATTGTGTCAGTGATATTTTCATTGCTGGAAGAAAATATCTACATGACCTTAAGGACAAAAGGCACAATTTGGCTCACATTTTTAGTTTTTGTCCATGGTCAAATAACTCCAAGTCAGAAACATGGCAGAACAGTGCAGAGGATAACAGCTACACGGTGCCTAGGAAGCAGAACAAGAGCAGGAGAGCAGAAAAAAATACCCTCTGAGACCTTATCTGTGACCTACCTCTTCCAAAAGACCTCACCTGCTGACAGCACATCATTCAGCTAATAACTTCATAAATGGATTTGGTGAGGGTAGATTCCTTGCGATGAAGTCACTTTTTCAAAAGTCCTGCCTCTGAACAAATGAGCCTCTGGGGGGCACATTTTAGATCCATAACTGCCCACAACATACTGTAACAATCATGAAACACAAACATAAATTTTCAGGTAGACAATGTGCTCTGTAAGCATGAATCTAACAGAGTGGTCTGAGCTAGATACCTAAAAGTTTCAGTTTCAAAACAGGTGCCTGAGACTATGGTATTCACTATGGCCCATTTATGGGGCACAGATATTCTCTTGATAGAATGCTGTAAATATCTAGCAACTTCATTAAGTTGTCTTAAACAACAAAACATTGAATTGTGTCAAATAACAAGAGCTTGACAACAATGGCAGTTTTGCAGTTGTTTCATATAACAGGTTAATACTGTGGAAGGCATGCTGCGATTCACAGTCCTTATTTTTAGTATTGCCCTTAGGGTGGCTCCATTATGACTGCAGAATGGCTGCATCAGTTAAATGTGTTCTGTTAAAATGAGACAAAATCAGAGATAGAAAAATATTCATATTTATGACCTATTTTTTAGTAAGTTAGTTTATGTCAGAATTATCCCAGTAGGTCTGTTTTAAAGCCTCACTGAACAGAACTAAACCCCTCAGTCTCAAGGTATTAGAAGAGTGACTGTGACTGTGACTCAGGAATCACCTCTACATAGGGAGTGGAGCAAATATCTGATGAATACTAAAGTGAAGGGGCAAATGTTGCAAGACAGCTGAGGCTTTATTAGAAGCTGTCCATAGTGAAAGTGAATGTGGGATGAGCAACTAATATTTTTTATTTTCTTGAGAAATAGACAGAAAGCAGAAAAAGTCAACAAGGAAGAGAGGAAAGAGAAAAAAGTGGTATATAATGGCTCAAGAGGGGAAAGGACTCTCAGCAAAACCCTCAAAGGGACTCATTTAATTTACACTGGCATGATGGCACATTCTGTTTTTCTTCTTTGTCTTCCTTCGTTTCTCATCTTCACTTGCCTTTCATTTCCTTACTTTTCTGTCCTCCTGTCCAGCTCTATTCTTTTTTCTTCTTTTCTTTTCTTCTTTTCTTTTTTCTTTTCTTTTCTTTTCTTTTCTTTTCTTTCTTTTCTTTTCTTTTCTTTTCTTTTCTTTTCTTTTCTTTTCTTTTCTTGTGTTTCCTTCCAACTTGGTGGTTAGGTAAAATAAGAAAAAAATCCTTGTGTATAAAATGAAAGAGATAAATACTGATGGTCAGTAAAGAAATACTAATGCATTTAGCATTTTACTAAAAAGGCAATAAGATATAAGATGATTACTAGAAAAGTTATTGAAGTCTTAGGGGAATTATTGAATATCAGTATAACTATTGGCCCACAAGTTAGTGTGTGTACCTAAAAAAATTCTAAGATCAGAGAACATGTATGTGATACAAAGTAATCTTCCCTCAAATTAGTGAAAAAATAACTTAGTTGATATATATTCCTCTAGTTATCTTTATACTTTATCACACAAGTAAAACCATGATAATAATTAATCATTATTTGATTTTTTCATATTAGTAAGTCTGAAATCATTTTAAAATAATGCAGATAATGTCTCCTAGGTCCGTATGCTGGATAAATATGCCATGTTTTTGCACATAGCAAAGTGTACTTTAGCCAGAATCTGGCCCAGGGCCCTAACTGCACACCCTGGCAGAATCCCAGCTCATGGGCAAACTTGGAACTCCACTCCCGGGGGTAAAACTGTGCCTTACATCTGAAAGCACCCCAAGACACAGGAGAGAGACCAGAGGGCCTAACAGGGCAACACCCAGCAAACTCCAGGCAGCAAGTAGGGCCCAGAATCCAGCCCCAGGCCCTGACCACATGCCCTGGTGGAATCTCAGCCACTGGGCAAACTTGGAACTCTGCTTCCAGGTGAACCTTGGACTACAGTGGATTTGTGCTAGCTTGTGCTAGCTTGAAGGCAGATTAAGTGACAGCCTTACCAAAACAGAAGATCTCATCTGGCTCCAGTAAGTTTGGGGAATATGCCCCTAAAATAGAGGTGTACAGTGGCTAAATAGGGCCAGTAGTAAAGCTCCATCCAATGAAATGTAAGACCTTGGTGAGTCTGACAAAAGTGTGGGTGAATCCTTCCTGCACATAGAAAACATCAGGCAGGGTGAGGAGTGTGCCAATAAGGATTCCCCCAACTTGGAGAAAATCAAAAGGGCTTATTAGACACACAGGAACACAATAGGGACACAGTAGGGCCTCAACCAACAAAAACTCTATAGACAGGGAGATTTGATGACCTGGAATAACCTGAAGATAAACTACTAGCAGGAACTAAAAGTTGATCTACATCAATACTACTAGGCTTGTCAGCCCAGGAAGAATATAGGACTCACCCAACAGGCCCTACAGCAGCAAGTCAGTTGACTGGCCCACCTATTCATTGTGGGACCCAGAAATTGGACATACATCAACCTTACATTAGGACCCCAAGATATACACTACCAACAGTTGACATGAGCAGGTCTAAAGGAACAAACACTAACTCAAATGAGGAAAATGGCAAAACAAAAAAGCAAAATGCAATCTGAAACATCCAGTCCATCAGCAGCAAGTACAGGAGACATTGAATTAGAGAACTCCAAAAGTGACACACTGGAAATCTCTGAAAAGATAATGAATGAAATAAAAAACAACTCAGTAAGGCCAGAGAGGAAATCAAATTAGAAGCACTCTCCCATGTAAAGATAGAAGTAACAACCTTAGTAAAGGAGTTGATGAGCTCAGCTAAAGAAGAAATAGAGAAAAAAGTACAGGAGCATGGGAAACTGATTGAAACCTTGAATGAACAATATAAAAAACAAGCAGAATTCATGAAACAAACTCAAAGAGACATCCAAGAAACAAAAAGTTCTATTCAAAGTGTGCAAAACCATTTAAATGAAGCTGAGGATAGGATTTCAGACCTTGAGGACAGGATCACAATTAGTGATCATGAAAAGACAGAACATTTAAAAATAAAAAATCAGCATGAAATAACAATCCAGAAGCTTCAAGATGATGCCAAGAACACTAATATAAGATTAATAGGCATTAGTGAAGAGGCAGGAGTCAATGCAAATGACATGACTAAAATATTCACAGAAGTAATAGCAGAAAATTTCCCCAAAATGGGGAAAAATCTGATATGTAGATAATTGAGGCATATAGACCACCAAACAGTCACAACCAACATAAATCTACACCCAGACACATAATAATTAAGATCTCAGACATAAAGCATAAAAACAGAATCCTAAAAACTGTTAGAGAAAAAACACAACTCAACTATCAAGGAAAGCCCATTACAGTCACAGTAGACTTTTCAGCACAAACCCTCAAGTCAAGACATTCTTGGAGTGAGATATTTCAAGCACTGAAAGAAAATAACTTTCAACCCAGACTGATGTACATAGCAAAATTTTCATTCAAATTTAATGGAGAAACAAGATACTTCCACACCAAACAACAACAGAAGAAATTCACGTCCAACAAACCAACCCTAGAAAGAGTATAGAAAGACATACTAGACAGAGATAAAAATGACCACAATACCCAGAACAGAAGAAAGAAACCACCAGATAGGACAAGCAATTAAATAAGGGGGGGAAACAGAAAGCAAACAGTTGGAACATATAATGACAAAGTCAAACCAGTACATATCAGTGATATCCATAAATGTAAATGGCCTCAATTCAACTATCAAAAGATATAGGTTGACAGAATGGATCAAGAAACATGATCTTACAATATTCTATATACAAGAAACACATCTGACCCAAAAGGAAATTCATGGATTTAAAGTCAAAGAATGGAAAACAGTATTCCATGCAACAGGAACCCAGAAAAAAAGCAGGGGTAACTATTCTATTTGCAGACAATGTGACCTTCAAACCTAAAATGATTAAGGAGACTAAGAAGGTCACTACATAATCATAAGTGGAAAAATTCAAGAGAAAGGACTAATAATTATAAATATATATGCACCAAACACAGGAGCACCCAACTATATAAGATAGATACTAATGGACATGAAAAACAAAATACACAAGAACACAATTATAACAGGGGACCTTAACAGCCTATTGTCACAAAGACATAGATCAACTAGACAAAAATTAAGCAAAGAAATAATAGAGGTGTATCATACCTGTGAGCAGTTGGACTTAGTAGAAAGATGTTTACAGAGTGTTTCACACAACCACATCAAAATACACATTCTTCTCAGCTGCACATGGGACATTCTCCAAAACAGACCATATGTTATTCCATAAAACATTCTTAAGTAAATGCAAAGGTATTGAAATTATCCTATGCACAATATCTGACCATAGCACACTAAAATTGGAAACTAATGGCAAAATAAATTGCAAAACCTGCATAAATACATGGAACTTAAATAACAACCTTCTGAACAACCAGTGGGCTAAAGATGAAATTAAAGAAGAAATAAATCAATACCTACAATTCAATGAAAATACAGAAACAACATACTGTAACCTGTGGGATGCAATGAAAGTGGTCTTAAGAGGGAAATATATTGCAATAAATTGTCATATCAAGAATACAGAATTAGCACAAATAAACAACCTAATGTTTCATCTCAAGCTTCTAGAAAAAGAAGAGCAAGTCAAATCCAAAGCTTATAAAAGAGAGGAAATAGTAAAGATTAGAGCAGAAATCAATGCAATTGAAACTAAAAAAACAATACAAAGAATTAATGAATCAAAAAGCTGGTTTTTTGAGAGAATAAACAAACTTGACAAACTTATAGCAAACCTTATAAAGAAAAAGAAAGAAAAAACCCAGATTCATGCAATAAGGATTGAAAAGGGGGGAATTACTAAAGATCCCATGGAAATTTAAAAAAAAGAATATCTACTTTGGAAAATCTTTACTCACATAAAGTGGAAAACACTGAGGAAATGGACAGATTTCTAGAAATATAAGAACTACCAAAGCTCAACCAAGAAGATATAGCAATTTTGAATAACCCAATATCAGCTATTGAAATTGAAAACATAATAAACCAACAAAGAAAAGTCCAGGTCCTGATGTATTCATGGTTGAATTCTACAAAATATTTAGAGAAGACTTGATGCCAATACTCCCTAAACTCTTCAATGAAATTGAAAAGAAAGCAATCCTCCCTACATCATTCTTGGAGGCAAGTATTAGTCTCATACCAAAACCAGAGAAGACCCAACCATAAAGGAGGACTATAGGCAAATCTCACTAATGAACACTGATGCAAAGATTATCAATAAAATACTTGCAAATAGAATGTAGCAAATAATCAATAAGATTATACATCATGACCAAGTGAGGTTCATTCCAGTAATGCAGGGATGTTTTAACCTATGCAAATCAAAAAATGTAATATACCACATCAACAGAGCCAAAACCAAACACTACATTGTCATCTCAATAGATGCAGAAAAAGCTTTTGATAAAGTCCAACACATGTCCATGATAAATACTCTTCAGAAACTAGTAATACATGGTGTCTACTTCAACCTTATAAAGGCCATCTATGACAAATCAACAGCCAATATTATACTAAATGGACAAAAACTGAAAGCTTTCACTTTAAAATCAGGAACAAGACAAGGATGTCCACTATCACCACTCCTTTTAAATATAGTTCTGAAAACACTAGCCAGGGCAATCAGACAAGAGAGAGAAATAAAAGGAATAAAAATAGGAAAGGAAGAAGTTAAATTATCACTATTTGCAGATGACATGATACTCTATATAGAAGACCCTAAAAACGCCATTAAAAGACTACTAGAGGAAATAAACAAATTCAGCAGTGTAGCTGAATAAAAATCAATGCTCAAAAATCAATACCATTCCCATGCACAAACAAGAAATTCACCGAGAGAGAAATAATGGAAAAATTGCCCTTCACAACAACATCTAAAAAAATGAAATACTTAGGAATCAACGTAAGAATGTAAAAGACCTATATGCTGAAAGTTATACTATGCTAAAAAAGGAGATTGAAGTGGATATTAGAAAAATGAAGGATGTTCCTTGCTCTTGGCTAGGAAGAACCAACATTGTGAAAATGGCCATATTCCCAAAACTGCTATACAGATTTAATGCAATCCCAATCAAAATACCATTGATGTACCCCACAGATCTAGAGAAAACACTCCTAACATTCATTTGGAAACAAAAGAAACCTAGAAGAAAGGCAATTCTGGGCAATAATGACAAGGCAGGAAGCATCTCAATTCCTGACTTGAAACTGTATTACCAAGCCACAGTGATAAAATCAGCATGGAACTGGCAAAGAAATAGGCCTGAGGACCAATGGAACAGATTAGAAGATGGAAGCATATGTACAAAGACACTCAGCCACCTGATATTTGACAAAGGGTCTAAACATATTCACTGGAAGAAGGATAGCCTCTTTAATAAATGGTGTTGGAAAAATTGGCTCTCCACTTGCAGAAGACTGAAACTAGATCCATGCCTATCACCATGCATAGAACTAAAGTCTAAGTGGATCAAAGACCTAAACATTAAAACAGAAACACTAAATCTACTGGAAGACAAGGTAGGTAGAAGTCTTGGAGACATATGGGTAGGCAGAGAATTCATGATAAAATGCAAACTGCATGGGAAAAACTTCAGAGAAACAACAACTGGGATCTCATATTATTGAAAAGTTTTTGCACTTCAAAAGAAGTCTCCAACAGAATGAAAAGAAAACCCACAGAATGAGAAAGATTTTTAGCCAGCAACCCTTCAGACAAAGGACTTATATCCAGAACATATAAAGAATTGAAAAACATCAAGCCCCCCAAATTCAAAGACCCTCTCCAAAAATGAGCACCAGAGATGAACACACAGTCATCACATGAAGATATACAAATGCCAAATAAATACATGAAGAAGTGTTCATCATCACTGGTCATTCAAGAAATGCAAATTAAAACAACATTGAGATTTCATCTCACTCCAGGAAGAATAGTTGCCATCAAGAAATCAACTGATAACAAATGTTGGCAAGGCTGTGGGGAAAAAGGAACACTGCTCCACTGTTGGTGGGAGTGTAGACTGGTGCAACCACTGTGGAAATCAGTATGGAGAATTCTCAGAAGACTAGGATGGGAAACTCCATTCAACCCAGATATTCCCCTCCTAGGTAGTTTCCCAGAAAAACTGAAAAGGTCATATCACGGTGATATATGTGCATTCATGTTTATAGCAGCTCAATTTGTAAGAGGTAAATCTTGGAAACAACCAAGATGCCCATCAACTGAAGAATGGATGAAAAAGATGTAGTATTTTTATACAATAGAATATTACTCCGTTATAAAAAAGGATGATCTTGAAGTCTTCATAGGTAAATGGAGACAACTTGAGACTATCCTAACTAATAAAATAAATAAGAATAATATTTATAAATATCACATTTTGTATCTAGTGTAAAAAGTAATAAGAAATGTAGGAGTAATAAAACCCAAAATGTGTAATTGCTACTGTAAAAAAGAGAGGAAAAGAAAGTGCTCTAAAGATATAACTGCATGTATGTTTTAGCTATGTAAGATAGATGACCATATTACTAAGTATTTCTTAGATTGTTGAGCTGAACTGTTTGTAATCTCACTATTTGAATGTCTACTTTATATGCTTTAATTTTGTAGCTCGAACAACTATTTCCAAGATGACAGTATGTAATTTATCAAGTAGTGACTTCTTAGTGTTTTTTTTTTCTTTTCTTTTTGTCCTTTGGAGTTCTGTATTGCTGCTATCCTTTTTTTCTGTTTTTTTTTTTCTTTTAAATAAATTTTTTTTTTAGTTTTTAAAAATTTTTAAATTTTATTTTAAAGAGAATAAAACAACAGAGGGCAGTACAGAGCAGATCAGAACAGGACAACATAGGCAACACAGTACTTTACATTAAGACAACCGGACATCAACAGTAGCTATTGCAATATCTCTTATAACTCTGCTATAGTTGAGCATAGTTTCAAATACAATAATATCAAACATAACAAAATAGTATACAGTCATGCAAAGAGTGGAAGAATTACAGGACTGTCTGAACCAAATAAAAGAAAATGATCAATGGGTACTATAATATCTCATTTTTGATAGAAAAATTTTGTTTAAACTATCACACATATTGAAATCCCAATAAGACACAATGTGATAGATAGAACCAATGGTAGTAGAAGAATAGAAGCATGGTAGGACTTCTAAGATGGATGATATTAAATCAGCAATAGCTGTCATAATGTTTTGTTTTCTTCAGAACAGCTGTTCATATCATCACTCATGATATAGTCAAACAAAACAGAATAAAACCATTCCAACTGATGAATGAAAACATTGAAAGGCTTCAAAGCTATGAGATGGGGACTCATGCTTACCATAAAATCTTATATACTCTTATCAACTCACATACTAGGGAGACTATACGGTATTTACACTTGTGAGTTTGGTATATTTTGCTTAAGAGAATGGTCTCAAGTCATGTCCATTTATTTATAAATATCTCACTGTGATCATTCTTTATAGCAGAGTAGTACTCCATTGTATAAAAATGCCACAAATTTTTATCCATTACTCAGTTGATGGGCACTTAAGTTGTTTCCAAGATCTGGCTATTACAAATTGTGCTGCTATCCCACTTCTGGGCATGTTCCCAGAAGAACTGAAAACATCATACCACAGTGATATATATGCACCCATGTTTGTAGCCCCATAAATAAAATTTTTTTAAAAGTGTACTTTAACATGTATAATATACAGACCAGGCATTTAGCTCAGTGGTGTAAATACTTGCCTGCAAGCACAAGGTCATGAGTTCAATCCCTGGTACAAAACAAACAAACAAACAAACAAAAAACATAAAAATGTTTTCAGTAAGACAATGTAACATTTTTGAATATATCCACTTCCCTGTGAATTAACTACTAGGTGTAAAATATTCAGAAAAAGTAACCTTATTTCTTTTACAAAGATATTGTCACAATTCCACCCCATAGATATGATCAAGAAAAATATTTTTCAAATCAAGGAGATATTTATGAACTCTTCCAATATCACTAGGAAGGATTCATCTCTCTTTGTCTCATCTGCAATGTGCTACCTATGCGTCAAGAAAAACTGTTCACTGGGTCTTGTAACAAAATTCTGCTAAACATGAATGTTTTGAATTCTACACTGAAATTATGTCTGACTGAACATTTCTCTTTCTCAATAGTTCTTTGATGACCTTTGTTGAATGAATTAAAGTTAATAAAAACAAAATTACGTTAAAAAGACATGATTTTAAGGGTGCAAAATAGTGTAGTTGTGTGTTAAATTTGTTTACAGATGATTAAGACACTGAGCTGTGTCATTGTCTGTTATAAATATGTTATACAATTTTACAGAATTTTGTTCTACATACTATTTTATGTTTTTTGATATCTGAACAAGCTGGGCTTATTAGAAAATTCATGTTGCAAAATTAACCAAAATATCCAGAATTATGCAAATATCATCACAGATCTTTTGATCATGAGAGCTTTAAAAGGGAAATAAATTAAGACAATAAGCAGACACAAAGATTTCTTCTTATAAAAATGTATATGGGTTTTAAGTATTTGCACTGTGAAATATTTGTTGAAAATGCTGGTGCTAAATATATTACATTTACAATTGGCACTCTCTTTTCATCTCTGTGATTTGTGTTTGATTGTAACATGTTCTAAGGAAGCCAATTAAAGTTTTAATAAATCTACCCAGTTGAAAGTGTAATCCACAGAATTGATGACTTTTTTTCTATTTGGAGAACAGGTTGATCAATGCCTACTTTTTTTAGACTAGAATGAGATCTTTATAGACCATTCAAAATTGCTTCACAATGAATCTTTTGGCTTTTTGCTTCATGCTAGTAAGTACACATCTGATAATTAAAAATGGAAACTTTTATTATTCCACAAATATTTAATTGTCTCAGTAAACTCAAACTCAGCTTTGTTCACTCTCCTGAAATAATCCTGAGTCATTGAGTTAAAGCAGAAGTTGAGACAGCAAATTGGTTTCTTTGTATTTTTCAGTTATACCAGTCACAAACATAATTAAACAAACTTACTATGAAAAGTATTCAAAAACTTTTGGGTCATACTAGCACTGTTTTATCTTTTTATATTTCTTCTAGTTCAGGTAGCATAGGTAGAAAGCAAAAAGAAAAAATTCTATACTCTTTTTATGTGACTAAGGTATATCTTTAAACTTTCTTTTCAGACTATAAAGGGATGTCATCCTGTGTATATCTTCCATTTCACATGCCTCATGTTTTATTCTTGTCCACACACTTATATATCACAGCTGGAATTTGTTACTTGAGTTTTCCCTTTATCAAATCTTCTCTCCTCATAATGAAATGGGTCACATGTTCTTCTGCAAACCAATAGTAGCTATGCTTTGGCAAGATGGTTTGGGGTTGATTACAGACTCTTTGGGAGTTAAGTCAACAAAACACTACATCGTAAAAGCTTACTCTCCAGAGAAACATTTAGATAGTTGCTGAAAATAAATAAATATTATGTCAAGACAAATGTTTAAATTAAACATTAAGAAATGATGTGCAGGCTTGTCTATTTTGATTCTTTTTAATCTTTATGCAGAAATGAAATAGTTTAAATGAGTAAAAAGTAAATTAAGCTTATCAAATATAAAATTGGATATATACACATATATTTATATAATTCACATATTTATCTATTATACTTTCTTTTTTAATATTAGTGTTAAAAATAGCTTATACTCTATCATTTGTCCAAAATTCCATTATGATACCAACTAATAAACTCCTATTGATTCTTTTGAGTAAAACAGAAGAAAACAAAAAATGATTTGAAAGTTAATTCTTTTTTTAATTT
Organism: Dolichotis patagonum; assembly: GCA_004027295.1. NCBI lineage: Eukaryota > Metazoa > Chordata > Mammalia > Rodentia > Caviidae > Dolichotis > Dolichotis patagonum. The sequence goes on from PVJX010002022.1 coordinate 110,640, forward strand.
TACTTAAAAAGAAGAAAACAAAACAGAATAAAGGGTAGCAACTATACAGAATTCCAAGGAAAAAATGAAAAGAATAACAACAACAAAACCTAAGAGATTATTACTTGAAATATTACATACTGACTTCTTGAAAATAGTTGTTCAAATTATAAAGTTAAAACATGTAAAGTAGACATTCAAACAGTCAGTCTGTTAACAGTTCTGTTCCACATCTGACAAAAAAAAAGCAGCAATATGGTCATCCATCTTACCCACTCAAATATACATTCAATTATATCAAAAGGGAAAAATTAAACACAACAAAACAGAACAAAGCAGATCACAAGAAAGCAATGTAAGAGACATAAATTCCAAAACTAGACAATTGGAGATATTCACTCTCTATCATATTGACTCTTGTTTTCTTCCAAATAGTTGTCCATATTGTCACATACAGGGAATTCACATGAAACAACATAGTATGGAATTGATCTGAGCAGGTCGAGGAGGGCATTTCAGGTCTTCAAGACCAGACAATAGGAAGCCAAGAATGGCTGTCATAGTGTCTCTCATTCTCCTCAAAATAGCTGTGCATACCTTCATGTGTGTTGAACTTAAACAAAACAAAACAAGTGAAAGTCACTTTGAGCAAAGACTGATAATTTTGCTGGATTACACATCATTATATTATGGAATCAGCCCTGGGTACTGTAGTGTCTCTTTTTCTTCAAAGTAGTGGTTCATTTCAACATGTGCTATATAGTTGGTTCTTGTAAACTGTTTATAAGCTCTACACATGAATGAGTCTCTAAATGTATATCTATCCTTTCTGTATTAGAGGGGAAAACAAAACAAAGCAAGATAAAACAAAGCAATTAGTAGAAAAGCATGAAGCAAAAAAGTCTATATAACCACAATACAAGGTGATCTACAATGGTTACCATGATATCTCAGCAGTATATGACAACATTAATAAAAACAAAGCATTGGAGACATTATAAGACTTCAAAAGCAAGTAATAATCAAACCAGAGTGCGTTTCTTAGTGAATCTTGTCATCTTCAGTGTAGTTGCCTATACTCTTAAACTTGGTACTATCAATCATAACAGATTTAAATAAAATCAGTCAATATAGAGTAGCAATCTAACAAACCAGATTTAAATAAGATCAGTCATAATAAGAGAGTATAAGTTATACAGGGCTTCAGATTAAGTTGATAGGAAATTAGGGATGATTCCATAATATGTCCTCTTATTTTTGGGATAGCTGACCATGTCCTCAAGTCTAGCATAAGTAGACAAACTGGAACAGCATGTAATCCATCCAAGCAGAGTGATGAGAATAATGTAAATTTTAAACCTGTTACCCAATTAACAATATCCTCTGCCTTCCTTTTTTAGACAGTTCCTCCCCTTTCACTCCCATGGGGCGCACTGTTTGTTTTGGGTCCCACTGCCTCCCTATATAGGGCATCTCAATGGACCCTATCTCCTGATCTACTCTGCCTGTGTTTCTCTCTGTTAATATTTCAAGGCCATCTATACTAGAGATTACAGTCAATCTTCTCTGTCTTATGTCTGCTATTCTGTTTTCCTGCCATTGGTTGTCTATTTTTCTCTTCCACTCCACTGTCTGCCCTGTTCACTGAGGCCTCTCTGCCATTGTTCCTGAAATGCTCATAATCCTGTTCTGTCTCTCTCTCTCTCTCTCTCTCTCTCTCTCTCTCTCTAAAATGTCCTTCAATATTTTTTGTAGAGTTGGATTGATGGTCAAAAATTCTCCAAGTTCCTCTTTGTCATGGAAGCATCTTTTTTCTCCATTAATTTCTAGAGAGAATTTTGCAGGATACATCAATCTGGGCTGGAGATTGTTCTCCTTCAGCACTTGAATTACTTCACTCCAAGCTCTTCTGGACCTGATGGTCTGTGTTGAGAAGTCTGCCATGATTTTGATGGGTTTTCCTTTATAGGTGATCTATTTCTTTTCTCTGATGGCTTTTAATATTCTGTTCTTATATTGAATTTCTGGAATCTTGATTATTATGTGTCTAGGTGTAGCTCTGTTTTGCTTGCATGTGGCTGGAGTTCTGTATGCTTCATACATATGCATATGATTTCCTTTTTCTATGCTTGGGAAATTTTCCTTAATGATTTCTGTGAATAGCCTTTTCAAGTCCTCTGCTTTGACTCCTGCTTCTTCATTCACATGCTTTATTCTTAAGTTACAGAACCTCTTGTCGTCTTCTAGTCTTTGTATAGTTACTGCCTGCTCCCTTGTTATTTTTAAGAGATTTTCCCTTTCATGATCACACATTGCAAGCCTGTGTTCAATTTTTGATAGTCTATCTTTGGTTTCTTTCAAGCAGTTTTGCCAGTTTTCTATGGAGTCTTTAGTTTCTTGACAATCTCTTTGAATTTGCTTCATGAATTCTAGGTTTTTCTTGTTTTCTTCATTAAACATTTCTCTCTTTTGTGTTCCTCTTCTGTCTGTGTCTTCTTGAGAGGTGCCCAGCCTTTCTTTTGTTAATCTACTTATCTCTTGTTTAATTTGAATTAATATTTCAGTTTTGAGCCTGCTTTCGAGGTCCTGAAGATATCTCTTTATGTCTGCTACTGCTGTATTTGATGTTGCATGTTTGTTGCTCTCAATCTCTTTTGTATTTATCTCTCCTGGATCAATGATATCAGGGTTGGGGGCTGGCATTTTTTTCTTATTTCTTCTTCTTGTCATGTTTTTGGTTCCTTCCATACAAGTGTACAGTGTAATTCCTAGCGCCTTTGCTTGTTGGTTAAGGCTCCTCTGGAGCACACAGGCTAGGGGCTTCTGCCCTCTGCTGGCTGCTATCAGAGAGTGAAGTTCAAGCAAGCGCAGTGTGCACTGGCCCCTCCCCTCTGGCCAGTCAACATTTTCAGGCCTTCACTGCATCATTGTGCGGCTGTGCTCAGGGAATTTGTTTGTAGCCACTCACTGCGTCCCAGCCAGGGGCACGGCCCAATCCAAGAAGATTCCACCAATCCGCTTGGAGAGGGGAGCAACCAACTGAAGCCACTTCCTTATGGAGTTAAGGCTGTCCTGCCCAAATCCAACATGTCTTCCGGTCGGTTTCCCCTTTCCCATGGGAAGGTCTTATTCCCATCACCCACTGCGTGTTGATGCCAGTTCCTGAGAACTGCTGGGGTCCCAGACCTCTGACTTCAGCACAGCTGGGGCACAAATTCATGGTGCCTCTGGGTGGGTCATGTGTAGGGCCAGGTCTGGGTGAGCTGCACATAGGGCTGTTCAGCTCCATGCTCCAGCCACTCAAGCCAGTCACATCGGCACAGTTCGATCGGTCAGGTCAGGTCACTCTCAAGCAGGAATTCAGGCAGCTCGAGGAGGACGCTGTGCTTGCTGATCTTAGCTTCACTAATGGTAGCCCCAAGACCTCATATTTGAGCAGTTTTTTTAACTTTAGTTTCCTCCTGGTTTGAGAGAGTCTATCTCTCTCTGTTTGGGTCTCTCCAGGGTGTTAAATTCTGGCATTTAAGCTGTCTCTCTCAGAGAGGATCTCTCTCCTGCTACCTGCCGGTCTGCCATCTTTGGAAACCTCAAAAGTTAATTCTTGACAATGAGCTGTAATTTACAGTCTTTTAGATTTTTTGGCAGCAAAAATTGATCATAAATGTCATTTGAAAATTAAGTTTTCAGGAATTTATTTTCCTAAAATAATTTTAAATGTATTATTACAAATTTGTATTTTCTTTTAGTAAATAGTCATTCAGCTTCCAAGTTAATTTTCTTATTTTCCTGTTTTGTATTTGTCACTACTCTGCCCAGTTAAATTCATAAATGCAGTTTTAGAAAACTAATTCTAAGATGGTGAAACACTTTGGTAAAGAAATAAACCAAAAAAGTATGAGTATTTATCTGATTCAATAACCTAAAATTGTTTAAAAAGAAATTTGGAGATAAAATTTTTAAAACTTTGTCTCAGGTCTAGGAATATAGCTCAGCAACACAGTAATGCCTGGGAAGTGCAAGGTCCTGAGTTTGGTTTCCAGTGCAAAAAAGTAAATACATATATATATATATATATATATATATATATATATATATATTAGTTTCATTTATATAATACCAAATTAGTTCACCTTAGAAGACTTACATGCTTTATGTATGAGAATATAGAAAATATACTTTGAGAAATTCATAACTTGTCTCAACTTTGAACTAATGCTATTTCATTAAAATATCTTAGTGATTCTCTGGCTAATAAGTACATAGTAGTATTTTAAAATGAAATTAACCTTTTATCCAAAACTACCAGTTAAGATTGTAAATGCCACAACAAGGATGAACTAAGTAGGGTACTATTTATGGAACAGTTGAATTATATGTCTGTTCCTCTTTGAATTATAAACATTAAAGTATCAAAAATAATGTATTTATGGTGTGTTAGCCACTCCCTGTTAGAAACATCTTATGGCTTAAGATGAATCCAGTGTCAAGAATTTAAAAGTACTCCTAAACACAGGAAAGCTACGTTAGTAATTTTAGAACTGGGTCAAAGTAATTTCAAGAGGAAAACCCATACTTTTTCCTTTGTGAGTACAGGAGGTAGCTTTTGGATAAAAATTATTATATTCCTGAATCTTGTCTTTTTTATTTAGTAATACACACACACACACACACACACACACACTCAGAAAGGAGAGATACAGTATCATCTCTCTTTCCACTTTTCATTAGATTCATTTCCTGTCTTCAATTTTATGTATTCAATCTATTGTGGGCAAAGTGGTCCCTCCTCTATCATGGGGGCAGAGCTTTCGGTGGTAAAATGGAGACAGAAGACTAAACCATTCATCTGATGTGACTGAACACAGAATTAACTCTCACAGATATCTTTACTATCTTTCTAATTATGTTGGTTCTTGGAGCTGGGTAGTTTAGAAAAATGACAAGCCCTGAAGAGGGGGAAGATTAGACCACCAGAGAGTGGGCACTCAGAGCACATTCCAGTGGCAGACACAAAGTAGCATCCTTTCTCTTATCCTCTTACTTTCTGCTGAGATACATACTGAAATACACACAGTAATAATGGATGGAATTAAAAGCAGAAATTTTTTTCTGAATACTTAGCAAACCAATTTGATAAAAATAGGTAGTATTACCTATCAAGATTCAGTACTAAAAATCTGCTTTATTTATACACTCAGGGTATTCTGGAATTTAATCTGGATATTAGGTTACAGTTGACATGGACTACTAAGCTTTTAAAAATGTAGTCTTGGGGCTGATGATTTAACTCAGTGGCTTAAGTGCCTGCCTGGCAAGTGCGAGGTCATGAGTTTGATCCCTGGTACCCCCCCAAAAAATGTAGTCTTGTCAAATGCCCACCACAATAAATAAAAGTTGCTTCCTTTGAATGTCCTCTGTAATTTTCCAGTGTCTTTAAAATCTGGAAGACATTGTATATGAGTTGAAAGACATGTGAATTCTGAAAGTTTTCTATAGTGGGGGAGGACATGCTCTTTTTCCCAATGCTTCATTTCTTGGAATTGGATGTGATACTGGATGTGCAGCAGCCTTTTTAGACCACAGAAGAAAGGGCCATGCTTCAAATGACAGGCACAAAGGAGAAAGTGGCCTGAGAAGTCACATACTGTCTAATTTCAAAGCATTCTTACTGCAAGAATTAAATATGCATCTGTCTTATTTAAGCTTTGGAGCTTCCTTCATATGCATCTAAGCCTAATTTTAATTAGTAAACTGTCTGAATATAGAAAAAATTACAAGTATGGTTAAGTAAAGGTTCTGAATGAATTCAAGTTAATGAGATGTTAACAATATATCTTTACTATCTTTCCAATTATCTGTGAATATCTAAAATGTGACATGGTTGCAAAATGATTATTTTATTTTTTTCATTTTTAAGTGACAATTATATCTTTTGAAAACTTATTTATGCTATAAATTATCTCTGCATAAAACTGAAACCTAAACAGACATAAACTTCAAGATAGGCAAGGCAACTGTCAGTAAATCTGGATAAAAAACTGAATTATTAAAATTGACCATCATTATGATTTTCAGAAATAATTATCTCCCTGTCTCTTTCAGAAATAAGTCTCCATAGGATATATAACATACAGTTAAAATAATAATTCTGAGTTAGTCTTCCAGTTCTTGACATGACTATGAATTCTGTTTCTACAATGTATTACAATAGTAAATAAGTGAAATGTATGCTTTCATGCAGATAATTGTTGCTGAGAAACTGAATTTGAATCAGTAACATAGTATTGGAATTCTTGAAAGTTCTACTTTTTCTATATAATCATTTGTACATAATACTTTATGAGAGGGGCTATTGTAAGGTTATATTTTAAACTTAGCTAGTCTCAATGAATGGGAGTAGAAAATCATATAATCATAATGGATAAAGATATATAGAAGTAGACACAGGCTAATGCTAAAGAAAGGCAGGGTTTTGATTTCTGCAGAATAATGAATAAAGATTGAAAGATTCACATGCATGCATGAGTGATGCCTAACATGAACATCATAAAGCTAAGGACTGAAGGGGGATGTATTTTTTGTCAAAATAGATTGAACACAAAAACTAATGAAAACTAAAGTGATATTCTACCTGTAAAGCTGAAAGTAGTAAGGGTAGAGAAAGTTGCATTTTGGGGTCTGGTCTAAGTTTCAGTGACTAAATATTTTTGATACTTACATTTGTTCTGGAATAAAAGGCCTGAATCATCCATTTTAAGATTTCCTGGGTTGAAATTTTAGGAATTTAGGTACAGTTTCCACAAGATCACTAGGTAAGAAAAAAAAATGAATGCTCACTCTAAGGACCTAGGTGTTGGTAGATTGTCAGCCTCACCCTGCCTTCTTGCTTTATGGACCTAGAGGTTGGCAGAAACATCAGCCACACCCTCACTCCACAGACCTAGGGGTTGGGGAGAACATTGGCTTCACCCCCTTCCACACTCCACAGACTTAAGGGTCAGCAGATCCTTGGCCCCTCCCCATCTCCTTGCTCCAGAACACTTAGTGTCAGTGGGAATATCAGCCTGGCCTCCTCCTCACTTCAGAACATCAGCCCTGCCCCTCTCCTCACTCCACAGACCTAGGGGTAGGCAAATCATCTGCCTTACCCCACTTCTTGCTCCACAAACCTACAGATCAGTGGGAACATCAGCCCTTCCCCTCTCCTCACTTGACTCACCTAGAGGTCAACATATTCTCAGCCTCACCCTCCTCCTTGCTCCACAGACCTAGAGGTCAATGGGAACATTAGCCTTGCCCCCCTCCTCACTCCATGACCTAGGTGGTCAGTGGAAATGTATCACCCACCTCCTCACTCCACAGATCTAGGGGTAGGTGGATCATCTGCCTCACCCCTCTCCTTGTTCCATGGACTTAAAAGTTGGTGGATCATCAGCCTCACACTCCCACCCAAAAGACTACAGCAGCCCAAGACAACTAGAAACATCTTCCACCACCTACAGAAATTTGGTGGGCTGGAAGGAGCCTCAGCAACCCCTCACCTACACAGAGAACCTCAACAAGTTTATAAAAGTCTACTGAGTTTCCCCCTCAAATAGTGGACCTCAGTGGGTAAACAGGAACAGCACTGAACTCCTCAGGTGTATGACCTTGACAAGTCTCACAAGAGTATGAGAGAGTCCTTTCATACAGAGAATTCCAGGTGGGTTGAAAAGAGTGCTGACAAGGCCCCCCCATCCCAGAGGTATTCAACAGGGCCTATGAGACACTCAAGACACACTAGCGGCCAGCTGAGGTGAGGTGCACACTATAGCCAGGTAGATCTGGTAGCCTGAAACAGCCTGAAGCTATAGTAACAATAGGAACTAAGGGTTGATGTACATCAATATTCCTAGGTTAGACAACCTAGGAAGAATATAGGGTTCACCCAACAGCCCATACAGGAGTAACTTAGGTGAGTGGCTCCTCCCCTTCATTGTGGAACCCAGCAATTGGACAAACATTAACCACATAGTAGGATCCTAAGAAACACAAGACAGATGGTTGAGACCAGTGGGATTGAAAAAACCAAAATATTAACCCAAGACGTGAAAATGACAAAATGAGAAAGCAAAATGCAATCACAAATGTCCAGTCCATTAGGAACAAGTACAGAAGACATCAAAACAGAGGGCATTAAAAGTCACACACCTGAAATTTCTGGAAAGATAGCAAGTGAAATAAACAAATACGTGAGGCTATAGAGGAAATCAGATTAGAAATAATCTCTCAAGTAAAGAAAGAAATGACAACCTTCATAAAGGATTTGCTCAGCATAGCTAGAGAAGATATAGATTAAAAAGTACAGGAGCATGGGAAGATGATGGGAATCTTGAATGAACAATATAGAAAAGAAGTAGAATGCATGAAACAAATTCAAAGAGATATCCAGGAAATAAAACTTTCTACTGAAAGTAGGTGAAACTGTTTGAATCAAGCTAAAGATAGAATTTCAGGCCTTGAGACATGATTGCAGCTAGCAATCATGAAAGAAAAGAAGTTTGAAAAATAATAAGACAGCATGAAATGACAATTCAATAGCTTCAAGATGATGCAAAGAGAAGCAATATAATACTAAAAGACTTCAAAGATGCATGAGTCAATGCAACTGTCATTGGTAAACTATTTGTAGAAGTAATAGCAGAAAATTTCCCAAACATGGAAAATAATCAGACATACAAACAAGTGAGGCATATTGAATGCCAAACAGTGATAACCAAAATAAATCTATACCTAGATATATAATAATTAAGATCCAAAAATTTTAGTATAAAGCAGAATACTAAAAGCTGTTAGAGAAAAGACACAACTCACCTATCAAACAAAGCCTACTAGAATCATGGCAGACTTCTTAGCACAAACCCTAAAGTCAAGATGTGTTTAGAGTGAAGTATTTAAAGCCCTGAAAGAAAACCTTTCAATTCAGATTGATGTGCCCTGCAAACATTTTTTTGACAGTTAATGAAGAAATAAGATATTTCCATAGCAAAGAACAACTGAAGAAATTCATGTCCACCAAATCAACCCTAGAAAGAGTACTGAAAGACATGCTAGAAAAAGATAAAAATGACTACAATTTCCAGAACAACCACAAAAACAAAACATCAGATTGGACAAGCAATTAAATAAGGGGGAAAAAGTATACCAACAGCAGGAAAATAACATGACAAAGTTGAAACAGTATATATCAGTTATACCCATCAACATAAAGGGCCTCAATTCACTCATTCAAAGAAATAAGTTGACAAAATGGGTCAAGAAACAGTATCCAACAATATGTTTTATACAAGAAACACATATGACTCAAAAGAAACCCATAGTCAAAGGATGGAAAACAATACTTCATGTGACAGGAACCCAGAAAAAAGCAGGGGTAGCTATTCTATTTGCAGACAAGGTAAACTTCATACCAAGAATAATCAAAAGAGTTACAGAAGGTCACTACGTACATGTTTGGGGAATAATTAAAAAGGGAAAGCTAATAATCATAAGTACACATGCCCCAATTTCAGGAGCACCAACTATATAAGACAAATAATAATAGATGAGAAAAAATAAATACACAATAATGCAATTGTAGTAGGTGACCTTAATATCCCTTTGTCACAAAGAGATAGGTCAACTAGGAAAAAAGTCATCAAAGAAATAGCAGAACTGAATTAAACCTGTGAATAAATGGACTTAATAGACATTTGCAGAGAGTTCCACCCAACCACATGAGAATAAATTCTTCTCAGCTGTGCATGGGACATTCTCTAAAATAGGCAGCATAGCCCATAGAACATTCTTAAGTAAATGGAAAGAGACTGAAATTATCCCATACATACTACCTGACCATAGTACACTAACATTGGAAATTAATAGCAAAAGAAACTGTAAAACTTACATAAACACATGGAAATTAAATAACAACCTCTTGAACAACCAATGGATTACAGGTGAAATTAAACAAGAAATTAAACAATACCTACAATTCAATGAAAACACAGATACAACATTCCAAAACATGTGGGACACAATGAAAGTGGTCCTAAAAGAGAAATATATAGCAACTAATTGTCACATCAGGAAAACAGAATGAGCACAAATCCACAATCTAATGCTACACATTAAGCTTCTAGAAAAAGAAGAGCAAGTCAAGCCCAAAGCTCATAAAAGTGGAAAAATTATAAAGATCAGAGCATAAATCAATGCAATTGGGACTAAGAAAATAACACAAAGAATTAATAAATCAAGGAGTTGATTTTTTGAGAAAATAAACAAAATTGATAACATCTCTAGCCAACCTTATCAAGAAAAACAAAGATAAAATTCAAATTCATGCAATAAGGAATGAAAAGGGTGAAATTATTTAGATACCATGGAAATTCAGAAGATCACGAATACTTAATTTGAAAATCTTTACTCACATATGGTGGAAAACAGGGAGGAAATGGACAGAGCTCTAAAATGTATGGATTACTGAAGCTGAATCAAGGTGATATAGCAATCTTGAATAACGCAATATCAGCCACTGAAATTGAAAATGTGATTAAAAACTTACCAACTAAGAAAAGCCCATGTTCTGATGGATTCATCACTGAATTCTACAGGAAATTTAGGAATATTTAATGCCAATACTCCTCAAACTCTTCAATGAAATTGAAGGGGAAGCAATCCTCCCTAACTCATTCCTGGAGGCAAGTATTACTCTGGTACCAAAACAAGACAAAGATCCAACCACAAGGAAGAACTATAGGCCAATATCCCCAATGAACATCAATGCAAAAATTCTCAATAAAATACTGGCAAATAGAATGCAGCAAACCATAAAAAAGATTATACATCATGACCAAGTGGGATTAGTCCCAGGAATGCAGGGATGGTTTAACATTCACAAATCAATAAAATGTAATACACCATATCAACAGAGCCCAGGACAACAATCACATGATCACCTCAATAGATGCAGAAACACTTTTGATAGTGTCCAACACTTACAGATAGTGCTGATAGAAAAACTTTTGATAGTGTCCAAACCCTACAGAAAATTGGAATAGATGGTATCTACCTCAATCTGATAAAAGCCATCTATGACAAACCAATAGCCAACATTATACTAAATGGACAAAAATTAAAAGCCTTTACTCTAAAATCAGGAACAACACAAAGATGTTCTCTACCACTACTCTTATTCAATATAGTTCTGGAATCATTATCCAGAGCAATGAGACAAGAGAGATAAATTAAAGGAACAAGGATTTGAAAGGAAGTTAAATTATCACTATTTGCAGATGCCATGATACTCTACAGGGGATAGAGTATCCCAAAAATTCTGTCAAAAAACTACTAGAGTTAATAAGCAAATTTAGCAGTGTAGCTGGATACAAAGTTAATACTCAAAAATCAATAGCATTTCTGTACACAGAGAAGAAACTCACTGAGAGAGAAATTATGGAAAGGACACTTTTAACAATAGTGTCTAAAACAGTGAAATACTTAGTAATCAACCTAACAAAGATTGTAAAAATCTATACGCTGAGAACAATAGTACTCTTAAAAAAAAGAAGTTGAAGAAGATGTCAGAAAATGGAAATATATCCCTTGCTCTTGGTTAGGAAAAACTAACATTGTGCAAATGGCCATACTCCCAAAACTGTCACACAGATTTAATGCAATTCCAATCAAAATACCAATAATATATATTACAGATCTAGAGAAAACATTTGTAAAATTCATTTGTAAACAGAAGAGAACTAGAATAGCAAAGGCAATCCTAGGCAACAAAGGCAAGGCAGGAAGCACCACAGTCCCTGACTTGAAATTATACTACAAAGCTACAGTGATAAATTCAGCATGGTACTGGCAAACAAACAAACAAACAAAAAAAAAAAACCATGCCTGGGGATCAATGGAACAGATTATAAGATGCAGACATGACCACAAAGACCCTTAGCCACCTTATCTTTGACAAAAGGGCTAAACATGTTCACTGTAAAAAAGATAGCCTCTTTAATAAATAGTGTTGGAAAAATTGGCTTTCCATGTGCCAAAGACTGAAACTAGACCCATGATTATCACCATGCACTAAACCAAAGTCAAAATCAGTCAAAGATCTAAATATTAAAACAGAAACACTAAATCTACTGGAAGGAAAAATAGGCAGAAATCTTGAAGACATAGGAGCAGGCAAAGAGTTCATGAACAAAGCACAAACTGCACAGGAATACTTCCCAGAGTCAATAACTGGAGTCTCTTCTTATTAAAAAGTTTTTGTACTTCAAAAGAAATTGCCAACAGAATGAAGAGAAAAACCACAGAATGGAAAAGAATTTTAGCCAGCTGTCCCTGAAACAAAGGACTTATATCTTGAACATATAAAGAACTGAAAAACATGAGGTCCCCCAAATTCAAAGATTCATTCAAAAAATGGGTATCTGAAATGAACATACATTTCTCAAATGAAGAAATACAAATGGAAAATAAATACATGAAAACAGTTTCAACATCATTGATCATTCGAGAAATGCAAATGAAAAAACATGTGATTCCATCACACTTCAGAGAGAATGGCTACTATCAAGAAATCAATGGATACCAAATGTTGGAAGGGCTGTGAGGAAAAAGGAACACTTCTCCACTGCTGGTGGGAGTGCAGACTGGTGCAACCACTGTGGAAATCTGTGTGGAGATTCCTCAAAAAACTAGGATTAGAAGTTGCATTTAATCCAGCTATTCCTGTTCAGGGCATTTTCCAAGAAAAAAATTGAAAATGTCATGTCACAGTGATATATGTGCACCCATGTTTATAGCAGCACAATTTGTAATAGCCAGATCTTGGAAACAACCTAAGTGCCCATCAACTGAGGAATGGATAAAAAAGATGTGGTATTTTTATGCAATGGAATATTATTCAGTTATAAAAAAAGGATAATTTGGAGATTTTTATAGGTAAATAGAGGCAACTTGAGACTATATCCATAAGTGACATAAATCAAACTCAAACTCACATTTATAAATATCATATTGTCTTCCTAGTATAAAAAATAATTAAAAATTAAAATTTGAAAGATTAATAAGATCCAAAATACACAATAGATATTGTATTCATGAAAAGGAAAGAAAGTACTCAAAAAGTCAGAACTAGAGAGAGAAAATTAAAAAAAGAAAGGAAAAGAGTATATGTATGTTGGTAAACATATATAAATGTATGTATGTATATGTATGTTAGATAACTATACTACTAATCTCATTAAATGAACATTTAATTCATTAAAATTCATTCATTCATTAAAAGAAAGTTTGTGCTATCATTGTTTCACTGATCACTTTTGTGTCTAGATTTTGTAACTTGAGCAACTAGTTCTGAGATAACAATGTACAATACATTAATTTGTGTTAATTACCTAATTCTTTTTCTTTTCTGAAATTCTGTATCATTTCTATCCTTTTTCTTTTTTACTTTATAACAAAAATATATACAAAATATATATACAAAAATAAATGAATAGAGGGAAAATATATACAAAAATAAATAAAAAAATATATACAAAAATAAATGAATAGAGGGAAAATATGATTAAGTTTTATCAAGCTGAGCCTACAAAGTACTAAGTTAAAGATAAATGAAAATTTTATAAGGAGTGACTTTTAAAGCTTATTAGGACATGAATACATACTCAAAATAATTAAAGAAGCCAACCATATGATGATAGTGTATTAATTTTTTATATTTAATACTTTATGAAATAAAATGTTATTTGTAAATTAAAGAAACATGGGAAATTCACATATCATGAACAGCAGATAAATATGAAAATTAACCAACCAGAAATTGTGCGTTTGCATTTTCAGAATTTTTATTTATAAAACTTTATGACTTGATTAATGGTTTATTTTCAAGACAGAACAGAGTAAAACCATTAGTGACTTAAAATGTAGTATTGAAATTTTTACTCAGGAAGCAGCACAGAAATAAATACATGAAAAATTTAAAGAAGAGAAAAAGTGACAATCAAATATAAAATCATTCAGAGATTTATGTTAAGAAAATACAACATTCATGACAAAAAAATAACTCCAAGTGCCATACAGCATTTTAAAATATTTGCTCTTAACTGAGTGTAATGACACACATCTATAATCTTAGTATTCAGGAGAATTAGACAAGAGGATTGCAGAGAGTTTAATGCCAGCCTGAGCTACATAGCAAGATCCTGTCTCAAAAATGAAAACAAAAAACAAAGCCACAAAACAAAAAGTCTACCATTAGCAATATTTAAATTAAATAATAGGACAATACTTAGAGGAAAAAAAACAAACCAAACAAACCTAACATTCATTTTAAGCATAATGAGACCTTTATGTGCATCAAACCCTGAAGGCTTAGGCATAAATGATTTATATAACTATCAGATAAAACACCAATTTTTAAAAAATAATGTTTGGTGAACCTCCCTGCAGATACAGAAAAAGAGAAATGATAATAACTTAACAATTTGGGGAGGAGGCACCTCAGATTCATAAATGGTTAAGCACTTTTTAAAAGTACTCATTGAGATGTGGGAAGTAAAGCTTAGGGAGAATGGAGGAAATTAAGAAAAGGAAGAGTCTTTTATGAAGGCACATAAAACTACTTGCAAAGCATGAAAAATTATAGTTGATAGTTAGTTGTGACTATTTGAGTAAGAGAAGCCCAACTACATTGACTCAGCATAGTTCTGAGTGTGAAAAATCCACTCTATGCATCCTTTATTATTATTATTATTATAAAAGGGAAACCAAGAAGGAAAGCTCACTTCTGTTTCTTTAGGGGAACTCAGTCTTCACCTTTATCATGGGCATCACTTCCTGACTTCCTCTGCAGACTCCTCAGTCTCCAGAATAGACCCTCAGTCCCTTGATATGAGCTCTTACAGAACACTACAGTGAGCTCCAGGCCTTCAGCTGGATCCTCAGGGTCCCCAGTGGACAGACACACCCTTTGCACCCTTCCACACCTGGCTGTGGGCCACCATTGTAAGCCAGGCTTGTCAATTGTTATGTGTGCTATAACTTGCATTAAGTCTGTTTCTCTAGTATGCATTGCTCAATACACTACACATTCAGTGAAAACCTATTGGTAAATGCTGCCAGCCTCCCTACCCATCAGAGTGGGACTTGACTGGCAAGGCACAAGGTTAAAAATTCATATGTATTCATATCAGATTTATGGATCTGTTCTTGGAAGGCCCAAGGTCAGCGGTGGAAGCTAGAAAGTCTACGCCAGTGGGGTGAAGGAGCTCTGCTGATAGGTTGAGGGTTCTGCACTGGAGCCAAGAAGTCACACTCACAACACCAGGGCTGTCCTGAAAGGCACCACAGCCATCCTCAGTGACACGGAGGCCCCAAGCTCCTCCAATGACAAGCACAGTGGAGTACATGCCAGGAAGCCAGCCCGACGAGTTCATCCTGGGGACCAAGCAGCACTCATCTTCCTCTCTGGAGCCAGGAAGCAATGCTCGATGTGAGGACCAGAGATTTCCAGGAGAACCAATGGCTCAAACAGCAACATACAGGAAAACCCACGATGCCTAAATGCCTCAACGCCCAGCTTCACCTTCTCCATGTCTATTTATGCTGGCAACTTTCTTCAGGTGGAACCTCTATGCTCAGCACCATGGTGATTTAATTCAGCTGGTGTTAAATTGACTATCAGTTTTTAATCTATAATAATTGGATTGGGTGCAAAGGCTTAGAGTTTAGGATTTTTAGATACTTTGTTTCTTTTAAAAATATTTTTTATTAGTGTATGCCTGCAGTGCATAGTGGTTACATTCATCATGGGAATTTGGTGTATTCACATAGCACATTTTAATCATTTTAAGTAAGCTTCTTTCCTGCCTTCCCTGACAGCAAATAAAAATTATTGAAGAACAATCCAGCAATTACATTACACACAACTCCCACAAACTCCTCCTCCAACAGAAATAATTTCTTAATAAAAATAGAAAACACTGATGAAAATGATGTTCATATAAACCTGGGAAAATTCAACGATAAAAGCATTAAAATATAAAAACTAATTTTCTTTTCATTTAAGATATTCTACATAATAATATTTAAACAATCAAGAAAAAATCTGAAATGATTTAAAATAGATAAACCTGAATAAATAAATTGAAACTATGAGGGAATACTTTTAATTAGCTGTGTATACTTTATTCAAAATACATCTTTTCTATTTTAATATATTAGATATATTTTGTACAAAATAAATTTTAACAAACTATTTTATTTGAATATATTATGTCATAATATATTTTACCAGTTACTGAGCTTGAACTTTACGATTAATTATTATCATTATTAAATATTCTGGGTAAAAAGCCTCTAAATTTAATTTCTTCTTGTAATTGTGATGACTCAATATCAAATATACAGAGAAATAATGAATGATAATTTATGAATAATTAAGCAGATGATAAGAAGAAATGGGAAGTAAAATTAAAACATTATAACAAATTAAACATGAAAATAATTAATTTTTAACTAAATAAACATATGAAACCAAGCAATTGAAAACTATATTTCAACCTGCCTTAGTATATATGTTAGGGCATAATGTGCAAAAATTAAAAATGTAAGAAGTATCAATACAATTTAGAAATATTGAAGTATATACTAAAAAAAAGGTCTAAAATAATGAATAGTGTTAACCTCCAAGATGTAGGAATCAGGAAAGGAACAGATAGCACCCAAAGCACTATTTCTTTTTATTTGACATGCCACCATTTGACTTTTAACTTTATTTTTTTGATTTGGTAAAAGCTAAAATGAAGTAAAACCTAAAACAGTATGTCAGAGAACCATAAGGTGCAAAGAGAATGTCTTGCTTAGGAAACATTACATCCCTACAATGCACAGGAATGTCTTACAAACAGAAACAAGGCATGATCTTAACATCTTTATAAAGACTCTTGTAAATACCTGCATTAGTCTAATATGTTCATCAAACTCTTGAATAAGATTGTAAAAGTATATTTAACTTTTAATGGTTAATTTTTGTTTTTATTTTTTATTTGCTTTAATTTTTTATTTTAAAGAAGGTAAAACAAAACAAAACAGAACAAAGCAGATTAGAAGACAACAATGTAAGTGACAGAGATTTTAAAGCAAGACAATAGGAGATCAACAGTGGCTACCATATAAAGTCTTTTGTTTTCTTCTAAATAGTTGTCTATATCTTCACACAGAGTGAATTCATACAAAACAAAATCATATTTAAAATGACCTAAACAGAATAATGAGGGCATTACAGGCCTTCAAAACCAGACAGCAGGAAAATCAACAATGGCTACCATAATGTTTCTTGTTGTCTTCA
This sequence comes from Dolichotis patagonum, assembly GCA_004027295.1. Taxonomy (NCBI): domain Eukaryota; kingdom Metazoa; phylum Chordata; class Mammalia; order Rodentia; family Caviidae; genus Dolichotis; species Dolichotis patagonum. The sequence continues at coordinate 127,999 of PVJX010002022.1, forward strand.
AAATAGCTGTTCATATCCTTCATGTATGTTGAAATTAAGTAATGCAAAACATACTAAAACCACTCTAAACAAAAAAAAAATAAAGCATTACTAGATTTCACAGCATGATGATAGGAAATCAACAATGGATACCATAATGTCTCTTTTTCTTCAACATAGCCGTTCATTTTATCACACATAGTACAATCGATTCTCATAAACTGTTTAGGAGAAGTTCTAGGCATGTATAAACCTCTATCCTTTCTGTATTAGAGGGAAAACCAAACCAAAACAAAACAAAACAAGCTACTAGAAAAACAAGAAACAAAAAAGACAAATAGCAATAGCAAAGTGCCCAAAATGATGATACAGGTCTTCAAAACAAGGTGGTTGAACATAAGTAAGGTCATTATTTTATAGAGTGATCTTCAAAAGAGTTCCTCAGATCACCAGACACAAACATGCAAAATTTATTCAATCTTATGAATGTTCACTGTTTCGTTCCAAGAACTAATAGAATTTGTAGCACGATCTTTTTAGCTATCTTAAGTGTGTTTATACAAGTTTAGATGTTTTTTCTTTTCCCTTCCTTTTTTTTCTGCTTTTCCCTGAGACACATAAGATACAAAATCCTCAGTCAATACTATGAATGTGTATGAATCTGTTCAAAGAGGAAAAAACTAACTTTCTATTTTAAATTTACTAAAAATAAGTTAAAATTTCACTTTGGAAATGTGACTATGAGAAATATAATCATTTTATTACATTTTTTTCACACTAGTTCTACATAGGTATAATAAAGCTTCTACATTTTTAATAGTTTTTGCCCCTTCCCTCACACACACAAATGCAAACACACACACACAAATATACCATTCATATTACTCATATGCTAGTTTACTTACATTTCATTATGTAGCATAAAACTGAAATAACTGTATTATCCAATGTAGCAGTGCTAGATTCAATGTTACCTGTTGTTCCTCTCCTCAAACCTCTAGTTCTGTATTCAAAGAATTCAGCAAAGATTTCCATGGTACTATACTATCTGATTAATATTCTATATAGTTGCCTAAAGAAGTGTGTTTTGAAATTTATCATTTTCTAAATTTATCATTTGAACTCTTTATACTTATATCATTAGTTCAGTCTCTATTTCAAGTAAGAAAGCCACCATAGTAAACATTCAGTGAAACATACAATTCAGCTGGAATGTTCATTTAAACAATGCAATATGAGGAGTCTATAATTTATTAAAAAATACAAATATATAAATTGCATTCTACATGTAGAACTATAAATTCTTCCCAAAAATTACCCCCAAGGACTTAAAAAAATAGTCTATCAGCAGTGGATGATACAAAAGCATCCTTCCCAGGAGAGGAATACTATTATTCACACTATGAAGTATTTTTCACTGTCATTAAGACTTTCTCAGGAAGTTTTCAAATATATTTTTATATAGTTATTCTTGATTAAATTATAAAAAATTATTTATGTGAATTTAAATTACTTTTACCTTTATTTTATTTTTAGTGTTGTTAATGACAGCAGTACTTCTATAATTAACTTTAATATATTATTAATTAACAGGAAATGGGAGTTCTCTGTGGTCTCATTCTAGTAACCTCACTGTATTTTCATTCTATCTTACAACAATAGTGTTTGATCCTTCTGACCACACATTTGCCTGGGAATTATCACCTCCAGTTTTTTTTTGTAGCAAATGTTATTTCCACTTTCTGACTGTGCTACTGATGAATGTTTTTAAAAGTTGAATTTTTTTATTATAAAATTTCTCTTCAAAACTCATTGATTCATCAGTTATTTTTTGTATGTCTAGTCTTATCAAAAATTATGTAATTATAAAAAGTAAGGATCCCAACAATGTTACAAGCTCAGAGAAAATAGATCTAAATGAACAAATGAGGCTTTCCAGTGCAAATCTTCTCGCAAAATTTTTCATTTTGAAACTTTAAATGTCTTAATTTTAAGTGAAATTATAATCTGAAATCCATATATTCCAAATCATGATTTAATACATTATACTTACAAAGTCACACATTTAAAAACTAGTAAAAAATGATCAAAGTACACACATTTTCCAAATCAGACTATTTAAATTATTCTTTTGCTCATACAGCATGGAAATGGGTATGACATTTTTCCAACCAGGTTAGAAAAACAACAAAATCTTCACTACTCATAGAGGACAGTAATATTTACATGCGCTAATGCTTTCAAGGTATACTGCAGAATCTGACTTGGTACCTCCTTTTGTGTGAGTAATTTTCAAGATATATGTAGCTTTCAAATGTAAGTTTCAGTTGCATGGATTACTCCTTTCTTAATTTATAATTACATGATGAAATTTAATTTTGAAGATGTTTGCAAAGAATTCTTAATAGTAATAGAAATTAAAACTAATGCCCCATCAAAATAACTGGCTAAATAATATATGACATAATAATTAATGGAATAAATTATAGTAAATGAAATTCATTCAGTAGAAGAAATATTTTTGGTGTATCATAACATGAGAAACACTTTTAAAAGCAAAATGCACCATTTTGTATAATTTAACAATATATCTACATCCATGAATATATAGAAATAAAATCCTATGTAAAATTATTAACTGATATCTTCTAAAGCAAGGATTGACATATGGCTTTCATTATATCTGTGCATCCCAAATTCACTAAAATGGGCATGACTTATTTTCTAATTTGATAAAATATAGTCATAGTTATAAATTAATCATTGTCATATTACTGTTTCTTTTGCACACACTTTGAAATGTTTAAAAAACAAGTGTGTATATGCCTTAAGGTACTAGGAAAATACTATACAGTAAGAGTAAAGAAGTAAATAAGACTTAGTTATTGCATGTGTATATTATCAATGCAGCATGATAATGTTAAGAAAAAAATTCATTGTGGGTGATACTAGAACACTAAATTCAACAGAAAGATATTTTAGTGGAACAGTAGTTAAGTTAAAATTGAAAGTTTCAAGTTTAGTTTACAGTGATATAGTAGCAATAGTGATTCCAGGCTGAAAGCAAATCATAAGGGCAAAAATGTAGCTATGAAATGTTTACCATGTGTAGAAATATGGAAAGTATCTTATTAAAGTTTGAAAACAAAGAGACAGTTACTGATGAGGAACGCAGCTGAAGAAATGCCTAGAGTTACGAATAGTAACTCATTTGAGTCACACAAAATAAATTGTATCTTTTCATTATGAAAAATAATATTTTAAGCACAATTCTCATGTGAAAACTTTTCATCCTCTGCTCCTTCTATTTGCCCAATCTTATTTTGTGAAGAATAATCCTAATTTTGTTCTACAATTTACATATCTCTTTTGAGATTTAGCACTGTATTTTTCAGCTATATGGTGCTAGAATATGTACATGGCTATGGTTTGTGTCTAGATATCCCTTCATGTAGTCATTGGTGGGCCTTCTTCAGAGGTGCCTGAATCTATAGTGTGTAATTGATTCATGGCACAGTGCTAGAATTAAGAGTGCTAAGATTTAGGGGGTTGTTTACTGAATCAGTCTGCTGACACATTTGGCACCTGCCTACTCTTGGTGGCCTGGGTATAATATAAGGGACAGGAAGAGGCTTGTCTTCTCTCCCTCACTTGTTGCTTTCCTACATTCTGCCCACCTCTGCCAAGCCACCCTGCCTTAGAGTTAGCCTACCAGGGACTGAAACCTCTAAAAATTGTGAGCTAAATAACCTTTCCTTCCATAACATTCAATGTTGTATATTTTGCCTCAGCAATAAGAGAAAAGTAGCTAAGATATAAATTTTATGAAAAAAGTCAGTAATTCTTTACTTGGCATCTTCCCTTGATTAATTTCAACCTTTAAATGGTATCTCCAGTGACATAATTCCCAAACAAGAATTCCTAGATGTATTGTGTCTCAAAGATTTTTACCTATTCTGCCTATTTTCCCCTAATTTCCTTTTTTATGTCCTCAGATTTCTCATCAGTATTCTATCTGTCATTAGTAAATCTTGCTGTGGTACTAAAATCCCAGTCTTTTAAATTCTATTTTATTTTCCAGATCAATGTCTCAGTATATTTTACATTCCAAGACTGCTACTTACTGTTTTTAAATTGCCTTTCAATTGGTAGTATCATTATTGTTACCATTTTTATTATTTTGCTTTTCCTTTTTAATTTTCTGTCTCTGCCATGTTTTTCTTTAGTTCCTATTATTATTATAGAGATAACTGTATCTTCTAGTACCACGCAGAAAGTGTTACATACATCAATAACATCCTCTTTGGATCAGATACTTTGATCATTTTCATAGGAATATCTATATTCATGTTCTTCCAGAAATGAGTCTTTTTCTCATTTGTCACCAAGGAATAATTTTTCATAAAATATTAATTGCTACTACAAATTTTTAATAATAGAGTCCATGCATTCCTTGTTCATCATTACTTCCTAAATTTACAATGTTGCCTGGTAGATGCTAAAGAAATATTTCTTGCTTCAATGATCTATATTATTTCATTTATTACCTTATCACTTCTGAGCAAAGATAAATATCTCCAGCCCTGTTGATTGTGTAAGAAAGTAGTACATGTAGTTTGATCTTAGTACCATTTTCTGTGAGGCATTTTTCATGTTCAGTACTACATTGTAAGGATAGTAGACATAAAAATTCTAACCAATTCTCCATGTTCAATAGACATTTTTTAATCATGAGCTCTTTTTTTATACTGAATATTGAAACAAGGGCACTTACACTGAGCTACATGTCCAGCCCTTTTATATGTTGAGAAGGGATCTGCTAAATTTTTATAATGTCCAAGCCGTGCTTGACCTTGCTATTTTCCTACTTCAAATGAGCATTTAATTTTTCTTTTGTAGTACTGAATTGAACATATGCTAGGCAAAGGCTCTACCATGAATATGTAGCTAACTATCTGATAGAACATAGGAAATGATAATTATTCCATGCTCTTCTCCTCCTGAAAATCTGGGCTTCTACTTTCTTGTCCACTTGGTTTTTTTTAGATTCAGAATACAAGGGAAATATCACTGGGAGTGAGGATGGAGAAGAATAAAAGGTATTCTTTAGGCTCAAAGTAAAAAACATTCTAAATTAGAGAAATCAGTAGACAGCTGTTTAACAAAACAGTTTCTGAGGAAAAGTATAGCTTGGTGATGGAACTGGCAATTAATTTAAAAGCTTTAAGAAGGTAAATTTAATTAGCTCTTATCTACATAGAACACCTTCATTCCAGGTCTACTAGCATAGAATTTAGTGTGAATTACACTTAAATTATAGTTGAATATTAAGTCATCCATTCTTTTCTTCAGTCATTTATTCACTGAACTCATAGTAATATAAAATATAAAGCCAACACATGCAATACTTTGAATAAAATATATTATTAAAACAATGGAAATGACAGACAAAATTATGGTAATAAAGACAATAAGTGATAAACAACAGATAGGAACATAAGTAATTTTCCAGGTCATGAGGCTGCTGATGAGTTGTCAGCAATTTCAGAGATACAAGAAAACTTGAAAGATCCATTATGGATTGAAAAGGACCTGCTACATCATAGGCAAAGAAGCTACTCTAAGTGCCTATCTCTATTTATTTAGTATGTTATTCTATGAGAATTGCCATATTATTGCTATGAGATTTTTCTTGGTTTTAAGTAAAACCAGAATTCAGGATTATTGCCAAAAAATTGTTAGAATTTTATTACCAGTAAATTTGAATTGTTAAAGTGAATGCTGTGTTAGCTGATTGAGTGTAGCCTTAAATAAATTAAGATGAAATTTTTACATATATCTACTTGGAAAAAAAACAACACAGAAGCTTATAACACAATGGTAAATTGAAGTATATGTTTCTAATAGAGACAGGATATAGTACACAGTTTCCTGATAAATGCCTCTTGAGAAGTTGATGATTAGTCTGAGACCCACAATGTAAAACAAAACAAAACAAAACAAAACAAAACAAAAAGCTGAAAAGATTAAGCACAAAATAAGCACACATTTAAATGACATAGTTGGACCTCTTTGAAGGTGGATTTTATATCATGTATGCTATGAGGTCATTGGAAGGATTATATTTATTCATTATTAATATGTTGAACAAATAATAGAAGAGATAGGATGCTGAATTCATCATGAAATACGTCACAAAATGAAGATCCAGGACATTTCAAAAAATTTATCCTTGAGAAATTAAATGAGCTGATATAGAACCAAGAGTTTAGCATATTTCCTTTTGTGCTACTCAAAATGTGGATTTACTGTTTGTAGTGGATTGGTAAATGGTGGCCAACTTAAACATCAGCGAAACCCAATGAGTGTGGTACTGAGCATGGATGCCCAACCTCAGGGATGATGCCAGCATAAAAAGGAGACTTGGTGAGAAAGAGGGGCATTGTCGGTTCTCCTAAGTGTTGTTGTTTGGTGCAGTTGGTTGTCCTGGAGGAACTTGTCACGCTGGCTCCCCTGATAGGCACTCAGCTGTTACTTTTCTGAGGACCTTGGGAGCTTGCTGCTGAGGACTGCAGTTTACTTTAGGGGAACTTTGGTCCTTACTTGGGCATCCCTTCCTGGCTCTAGAGGGGAGTATGTGTGCTGTGTACTCTCCAGGAGAAGTTTGTCATGCTGGCTTCCTGATATGTACTCTGCTGTTATCATCGGAGGGGCTCAGGACCTCATTGTTGCTCGGGATGGTTATGGTGTTTTTCAGGGAAGCCCTGGTCCTTATTGTGAGCATTACTCGTTGGCTCAAGTACAGAACACTCAGCCTGCTGACACAGATCCTTCACCCTACTGGCGTAGATGTTCTAGCTTCCATCGTTGACCTTTGTGTCTTCTCAGTGCAGAGCCATGGGATAGACTTGCATAGGTCATTGTCCTGGGTTCTACGTTTTCAGCTGAACTCATGCAGGTTATTGCCATGGGATCCAGGCCCTCAGCTAAAATTTTGTAGGTCTGTAGCAATGTGGACATATTTCCTGCACCTTCTTTGTATTTGACTCCTTGAACTACTATTATAAATAATACTATAAATTATGTGTCCTGTATGTAATTGTTCTCTTCACAACCCCTGACTACATCACTGTTTTTGCAATATTATATGATATTCTGTTTTCTGTGAATGATATATTTTCTTTTCTTCTTACTTTGTCTAAACCAGTCAGAAACTCAAGAAGGTGGAATATTGTACCTGGATAGGAGGAAATTGCATGTCTACTTGGAACTTTTCATATGTTGGTATAATATTATTCTTTTGCACAGTGAAGAAAATACATTTTATGCTTACTGGAAAATAATGATGGTTCTTACAAAAAATGCTGGGTGTTTATAAATTTTTTTTAGAGTTCTGGAGCTGTGACATAGTTATACTGAAACTGTTTAAAATCCACTCAGATCAGCTCTTTTGTAAGTATTAATAGCATACATCAGAGTGAGACATGATGAAATGAAAATTTATAGACAAAGAAAAATGTCACTGATACTTTAACAAAAATCCCTGGAAAGAGATGTGTATAAGCCCATTATACTAAAGGTTACTTATATTCTCCCTTTGACTCTAAATCTAGTCTAAGTTTCCATTACCTCACCTATTTAGATGAAATGTTACATGTAATAAAGAAAATGCCTCTTTATTTTAAATGTCAATATCTTTGTTAGCATATTCTCCCTGAACTTCTCAAAGCAATCTTTATATCGACATATATCTAATTTGATTTTGGATACTTTATGTTTTCCATAAGCTTATAATTCTTACTACCTTTCTAATTTTAGAACAGGCTTCCTAATTTAGTATTCTTTTTAAGTTTTATGTGTACTTTATTTGAGTCATTTTTGTAGTCTTGATCATCTTCAAAGCTTCAAATAAGTCATTAGAAGCACAAGATGACTTTATTTCAGAGATCTTTCAATGATGTCTATTTATTCAGAAATATTTACATATTGTAGAGAACAAATGTCTCTATCAAAGTGACAGATTATCTTTCTCTAACATTTCTAAGCCAAGTTGTAATTTATTACTTAATTATCAAGAAAGTTTAATATAGTTATCAATCTCAATTTTTGAACATAAAATGAGTTTTATGATATATTTGAATAATATTGACTCTCATGAAAGAAGTTTGAAGTTATTCTGTAATTACAAATTTGATTAAAGTGAAAAATAAAAATGTAATAGCAAGGCCAGAGCCATAGTTTAACAGCATAAGCATCTGCCTGGCAAGTAATAGGTCCTGACTTTGATTCCTCCTACCAAAAAAAAAATGTAATAGCAATATTTATCTACCTAAAGCCTATAGTGGCTTTTTCTTTAAACTTCATAGGAAGTCTCTAAAAGACTCCTTTCTAAATGAATATACATGTTATATATATACATTCATATATAAAGTTATCCAATGAAATTGTGAATAATCACAGTAATATCTCAAAAAGATGAGTAAGTTTGAGATTTTTATTCAGGTGGGAGATGAAAATCAAAGGACACAAACAAAGCTAATATTTTAAATAATTTTCTAAGAAATAGCTTGAACTTTGGAGTAAAGTGTTTGTTTCAATGAACTACAATATAGTATTTCATCTTGCTCTATGATATAAGATTTTGATGCCCTGAAATTTCTCTAATTTTACATGGTTATTGAGAATAGTTTACTGTGGCTGTTAATTTTATAACAATGTAAATTATTTTAATAAAATTATGTAATTAGTAAACTATAGCCTTAATCAATATTCTATCATTTATTATGTATACTACAACTTTTCTATATTTCATAAAAGTGCTCAGAAAAAAGAACATTTGGTGAATTTCTAATTTAATGTTATCTCACCAGATTATCATTATATCTCAAAAAGAAGTTCATGAAATTCTCATAAAATAAATTAAAAACCCAAAATGAAAGTATGACTACAAATGTCCTAGAAAAAATTAATACCTTAAAAATAATGTGACCATTAAGTACATTGAAAAATTTTAATGCATTAGAAAATATTCTTACCAAATATACAAAATACTGCTATTATTTGGTAGTCTTCAAGAAATAGATAAAATCAAAAAAACAACTCCACAAGGGACACATTCAAAATATCAATGTTTAACAGTTTTTTAAAATATGGTTTTTATTTCTTCATTACCATCAATATACATAACTGTAGTTAACAGGTTAGTGGTCAAAGAGAGCTGATAAATATGGAAGACCAAAACTTTCCATTGTAAGTAGCTAGTATATGAATCATTTTGTTTCATCTGTAGCAAAAATGTACTTCACATAAAGCAAAAATACTAGCAGTCTTCTGTAACAGTGACCCAGGCTAATTAATACCATAGAATACAGAGACTTAATTGTAAATTATAATTGATGAATTATATTTTTAAAGTATTTATACTTCCAGAAAAGTAAACTAATAATATACAAATTCTATTATCCTCTTAAATTATCATTTATGAGTATAATAACTTTGTTAAAAGCAACGTACCAATACTAAAATATCATGATTAAATGAAGTCCATGACTATCCACTTATCTACCTCTTGTTTTTTAAAAAATTTTATTTCAGAGTCTTGCCTAGGACAACTTACCTTAAAAGAGTTATGTCGCTTTATGCTGCTCTTTACGGTGATCATTTCTTGGAATACATTTTGGATGACTTTTGTCAGTCTTACAAGTGGTGAGTGAGTAATTTGTAAGATGCTACTTAGAATATTTTGTTTCTTTAATGATTATACTGGATTTGTGACTTTAGGAAAAGAAAATTATAGGGTTAAATTGTAATGTTTCTCATACAGAATAGTGAGTGAATGATATTACCATGATTTAGGAATATTGATGCTGACATAACTCACTTCAGAATTTTATTTTTTTTATATTTTTTATTTTAAAGAGAATAAAACAAAACAGGGCAGAACAAAGAATACCAGTACAGAACAACATAAGCAATGCAGCACTTTACAATAAGACAAGCAGACATTAACAGTAGCTATCAAAATATCTCTTTCTCTGCTTTAGTTGATGACAAAGAACAGCTGAAGAACTTCATGAACACCAAACCAAACCTACAAAGAATACTGAAAGACATTCTAGATACACACGGGAGAAAACCACCAAGCAAGGCAGACAATTAAACAGAATCAAAAGCTAAAGACACAACAGCAGAAAAATAACATGTCAACAATAAACCAATATATAACAGTTACAACCATTAATGTAAATGGCCTCAACTCACCAATCAAAAGAAACAGACTGGCAGAATGGATCAAGAAACAACATCCAACCATATGCTGTCTACAAGAAACCCAACTAACCCAAAAGGACACTCATAGACTGAAAGTCAAGGGATGGAAAACAATACTTCATGCAACAAGAAACCAAAAAAAAGCAGGAGTGGCAATTTGTTTGCAGACAATGTGAATTTCAAACCAAGAATGATCCAAAGAGATAAAGAAGGTCACTACATACTAGTTAGGGGAAAACTTCAAGAGGAAGAGATAACAATCTTAAATATATATACACCAAATTCCAGAGCACCCAGCTATATAAAGCAAATACTAACAGAAATGAAAAATTCTGTAATGAATGAATGAATTCAGAAATGAAAAATTCAATAATACAATTATAACAGGAGACTTTAACACACCATTGACCCAAAGGGACAGATCAACTAGACAGAAAATCAGCAAAGACATAACAAAACTGAATCACACCTGTGAACAAATAGACTTGATAGATGTATACAGAGTGTTCCATCCAACAACATCAGAATACACCTTCTTCTCAGCAGTACATGGGACATTCTCAAAAATAGACCATATACTAGCCCACAGAACATATTTAAGTAAATGCACAAGAATTGAAATTATCCCATGCATGTTATCGGATCATAGTGCTGTGAAACTAGAAATTAATGATAAAATAAATTGCAAAAAACCTACAAACACATGGAAACTGAATAATACACTCCTGAGCAATCAGTGGGTCACAGAGGAAATTAAAGAAGATATTAAACAATATTTACAAGTAAATGACAATACAGACACAACTTACCAGATTTTGTGGAATGCAATGAAAGCAGTCCTAAGAGGAAAATTTATTGCATTGAGTTCCCACATCAGGAAGACAGAACGAACACAAATAAAAAACCTGATGCTACAATTCAAACATCTAGAAAAAGAAGAGCAAGCCAACCTGAAAGCCAAAAGAAGGGAGGAAATTATAAAGATTAGAGCAGAAATTAATGCAATAGAGACTAAGAAAGCAGTACAAAGGATCAATGAATCAAAGAGTTGTTCTTTGAAAGAATAAATAAAATTGATAAGCCCCTGGCCAACCTTATTTAAAAAAGGAAAGAAAAAACTCAAATTCATGCAATAAGAAATGAAAAAGGTGAAATTACTACAGACTCAGTGGAAATACAGAAGATCATCAACACCTATTTTGAAAACCTCTACTCTCATAGGTTCGATAACACTGAAGAAATAGACAAATTCCTAGATGCATATGAACTACCAAAGTTGGATCAGGAAGATGTAAAACTGCTGAATAACCCAATTTCTATTACTGAAATTGAAAATGTAATTAAATCCTTGCCTACAAAGAAGAGTCCATGCCCAGATGGATTCACTGCAGAATTCTACAAGAAATATAAAGAAGACTTAACTCCAACACTCCTGAAACTCTTCAATGAAATTGAAAGGGAAGCAATTCTGCCTAAAACATTCCTGGAAGCAAATATCACTCTAGTACCAAAACTAAAGAAAGACTCAACTAAAAAAGAGAAGTATAGGCCAATCTCCCTGATGATCATAGATGCAAAAATTCTCAATGAAATATTGGCAAACAGGATGCAGCAAATCATCACGAATATTATACACCATGGCCAAGTAGGGTTCATCCCAGGAATGCAGGGATGGTTCAACATACACAAAACAATAAATGTAATCCACCATATCAATAGAGCCAAAAGCAAGAACCACATGATCATCTCTATAGATGCAGAAAATCTTTTGATAAAGTCCAACACTCATTCATGATAAGAACCTTACAGAGAATTGGAATAGAGGGTCTTTATCTCAATATGGTAAAGGCCATCTATGACAAACCAACAGCCAGCATCATATTGAATGGTCAAAAACTGAAATTCTTTACCTTAAAATCAGGCAAAAGACAAGGATGTCCATTATCACCACTACTATTCAACATAGTACTGCAAATACTAGCCAGAGCAAAAAGACAGGAAAGAGAAATAAAAGGAGTAAAGATAGGAAAAGAGGAAGTTAAATTATCATTATTTGCAGATGACATGATACTTTACATAGAAGAACCCCAAAACTCTATTGAAAGACTCCTACATATAATTAACAAATTCATCAAGGTAGCCGGATACAAAGTCAATACACAAAAATCAATAGCATTTCTATGCACTAACAACAAAAGTACTGAGAGAGCAATAAGAGAAACTACACCCTTTACACTAGCATCCAAAAAAAATGAAATACTTAGGAATTAATCTCACGAAAGAAGTAAAAGAGCTATACAGGGAAAATTATAATACCCTGAAAAAAGAAATCAAAGAGGACCTCAGAAAATCGAAAGACATACCCTGTTCATGGATAGGAAGAACAAACATTGTAAAAATGGCCATTCTCCCAAAATTACTATACAGATTCAATGCCATCCCAATCAAAATACCACTAACATACCTCATAGATCGAGAGAAATCACTCCTAAAATTCATCTGGAACCAGAAGAGACCTAGAATAGCAAAGGCAATTCTAAGCAACAAAGGCAAAGCAGGAGGCATCACAATCCCCAACTTAAAATTATACTATAAAGTTACAGTAATAAAGTTAGTATGGTACTGGAATAGAAACAGACCTGAGGATCAGTGGAATAGATTGGAAGATACAACCACAACTGCTAACTCACTGAACTACCTCATCTTTGATAAAGGGGCCAAACATGCTCGCTGGAAGAATGACAGTCTCTTTAACAAATGGTGCTGGAAAAATTGGCTGTCCATATGCAGAAGACTAAAACTAGACCCATGTCTATCACCATACACTAAACTAAAATCTAAATGGATCAAAGATCTAAATATTAAAACAGAAACACTAAAAC